>JASAMX010005320.1:0-14777 GCA_030248175.1 Microlaimidae sp. YZB2_3
GCTTTATGTTCTGCTATTTGTTTTTGTATTTGTTTGTTTAGTTGTTGTATGTTTGGATGTTTGGAGTTTGTTTGTCTGAGTGCGTTGCGTTTTTGTGTGTTGTAGAATATGTTGTGGTAGTGGCCTGTTTGTGTGCTTAATGTGACCTTTGGGAATATATGCTTTGTCTGCTTGAATAATGAGTTTTGTGAATGCTTTGTTTGCTTGATGTATGTTTGTGGTGGGTGGGAGTGTTTGAATGTTTGTCGTGCGTCGTGCGTTTTATCGATTTTTTTTCAGAGGGTTTGTTTATAAATAGCTTTTAGAGCTCATCATCCCATGGTAGCAGTGAAATAGTCGGTTAGCGCGTCGTCAAATTTTTGAAAGGTCCCGAGATCGATTCCCACATAAAACATATTTGACCACAATTTTTTTTGATTTTAATAATGTTTTTTTTATTATTTTTTTATAATTTTAAAAATTTATTTTACATAAATTCAAAAACTATCATTGTTGTAAACAGGATTTGTTGCCTGCTTTCGCCAATTAGTCAAATTTTCGTCATTTGAATATCTTAAAATATTATAATACTTTATAAGTATAATAATTCAAAAATAAATTGTGTGTAAATAAAAATGGGTAATTTTTTTTCTTTTTATTGCAATTGGTTTACTACTGAACGCTCTGCAATAAAAAACTGTCCGGAGAGACCTTAAGAAGCTTAGGAAAAAACTAAGATTTTAGTCTTAAAGAAAAAAACCATTTAAATCTAAATTTTATCATGATAAATTTTTGTTTAATTTTTAGATTTTAAATGTTCAAATGTTTGGTTTATGGTTTATTGCCAAAACATTCCGTTGTTTAAAAATTTTTATTAAAAACGAATTTCATACTGTGAGAAATTTTCTGGGGGCGGGGTTATACAAGTTTATTGGAGGGGATGATTTTAATGGTTTTCAATTCAACGCGATGCTTATGGTATGAATCAACTGCACTGCGATAAAATACTGGCGACTAAGTGCTTGAAGATAAAACTGCTAGGAATCAAATTTTCTGGGATCTTTAGACCTCGTACAATATTAATTAGTTTACAAAATATAGTGCGCTTTCAGATTAAATCAAGTGCTAGAATGATTTTAAAACAAAGGGTGTTACGTTACGTATAATTCCTAGACTAAACATCATACGGAACACCCAGTGGCGTGCCAAGGGGGGCGGCCGCCCTCCCCCTCCGAAATCCGGCGAAGCCGGATTTTTTTGTAAGGGGGGACCCTTACGTTTTTTAAATTTTGGGAGAGAAAAATTTTTTCCTTTAATATTAATACAAAAACTTTCCTGATGCCTTCCAAAAGCATATTAATTTTCCCAAAATTTTCCAAAAAACCAAAATTTTCCCGCTACGCGGGTAGTTTATATTGACAATTTATCCTAGTTTTTCGATTTCAAATCGATTATCCCGTTCAGTAGTTAAGGCATACATGTTTAATAAAACTACTATAACCCCTATTATCCTTTTATTAACGTTTAAACACATGTTTTAAATGTATAGGTATAAAAAACCTTAAAATTTGTAATAAGTATCATCTAGAATTAAATTTCTATTGTATTTTAGCGCCTTAAATTCAAAATTTTCTCTCCCGGGGGGCATTCTGCCCCCGGACCCTCCTGACAAGGGGCCCTGCCCCTTGACCCCGCTGGGGGGCTCTCTCCCCCCAGACCCCCCATATCTGGGAAGCTACCACCCCCAGACCCCCCTTCAGGGTTAGTATTTACCCCCCTCCCAGACCGCCCCCCCCCCCGAAATGAAATCCTGGGCACGCCACTGGGAACACCCAATCAGCTGCATTGCGTTCCAACCATGCTTATGCAAAGTATTCTTACGTTAGATTCATGCATTAAAAATATTCAGTGACAAACACGTAAACAAAACCCAGTGTGGATTTCTACGCAGATGATTATATTTTTACAATTTAAAATATCCGGAATCAAAAATAAAAAAAACAATTAATTAAAAAATAATGCAATAAAACCAAATGTTAGTTCACTAACTAACTAGCATTTCCAAAAATAGAAAGAGAGAAAAAGAGAATGAGAAAAATATAGCCTTTAATCTCAAAGCCTTTCTTTTCATCATTATGGTTATTATGAGTGTTGCACTAAATTAACGAACGTTTTACAATAAAATGCTGAAAAAACGTAATAATCTATTAAAATCTTTTATAAAAATTTTTCTTGCTGTTGTATTATAACTGTGGTTCTTAACAAAACAAATTTTAAAAAAATATTAATGATTATTAATATGATAATGAAGAAAAAACTATTGTTGTTATTGTTAATTTAAAAGAGGTTCACATGCAATTTTATTATTTTTAAGGTTTACAATTTTTAAAATTATAAGACTGAAAACGCATTTAATCAACAAAAAACATAATCCCAATCATAGGTGAGAAAGGGGGGGGGCAGGGTGTGGTCCACCTCCCCCACTAGCCTCAAAATTTTGGGACCCCCTATGATCCCAAATCCCAATACACATTGATTAACGCATGCACAACATTTAGCTAAAGAATTATATGCGAAGTATATCATTCGTAAAATATTTCGGTCGACACCCACAGCCTTCTGGCTAGACGGCAAAAAGCTTTAGGAAGATCAGGATTGATCAGCTCACCTATGATCCCAATACACATTGATTAACGCATGCACAACATTTAGCTAAAGAATTATATGCGAAGTATATCATTCGAAAATATTTCAGTCGACACCCACAGACTTCCGGCTAGACGGCAAAAAGCTTTAGAAAGATCAGGATTCAGGAACCCATACACCCGGGTAAACATTTTAAATTGCATGGAGATCACGGTCCACTTAAAAAGTATTTAACTACCGATTTTATTTTTATAGTCTTAAAATGTGAACACGACACGAATACTTTTACTATCGAAATCTGTTTGTGATCAGCTGTAAAATCATATTCAATAATTGCCCCAAAAAGGAGAGATCCTCGTGTTAGACGATTCTGAGCAATGGATTTGCGGAAATGAAAATAGCAAAACCGCGGGAATGGTTTTGGATTTGTTAAAGAAATAATTCAACCCTTTGATTAATACTAGTGGGTGCCAAAACAATTTCTAAATTAGTCTCCCCTTATGTTATTTTATTTTTAACAAAATAATCTAAATAATACAATAAACTGCATCAGTTAGCTCTGCCGCACCGCACCACCCACATTGCCCAAAATTAGTTTTTAATGATATTAATATATCTTTGGAAAAGTTAATTTTAAAAAATAAAAAAATAGTGTTAAGTGTGTAGTGTTAGTATAAAGAAACCCGCGTTATCAACTGTTTTATATTACCTTTACGGGTGCTTTATTAGTATCCTGTATTGTACTTCGCGTTTTGTGTGATTTATCTGTGTTGGTCTGGTTCCTTTTTAATATTTGCATCTAAACTAATAAAGCTCTAACTAACAATAAGGGAGTTTTATTCTGTGTGAAAAATAAATCAATCTTCACGTAAAATAACTAGGCAAACAAAGCAACATGCGAACAAAAAAAATGTGCAATATTATAATCCTTCTCCTTCGTGTTGCACTCGCATTAATACAGTGAATTCAAAGGTATTTAAAGACGAAGTTATTCAGAACGTAAATTATACCACGAACTACTGAATCATCATTGAAATCCACATAGCTATTGGAGCACTCCGAGTTACAACAAGGCAATGTAACAACGAAAAAAGATGAATAAAATGGCATGCAGAGTGACGTTCACTAATAAACAGGAATTGGTTTCTGAAGTCGGGCTCATTAAACCCAGACTTAGGCAAATAGTCAATTTAATGAACGTATTCTCTCCTTACCACGGTGTTTTTTTTTCTGAAGAGCATTTTACTCAAATAGTTTTTTTTTGTAAAAATTAGAGAAAAAAATTGTAAATTTTAACAAAAGCTCTTTTAAAGCAATTTTAAGTTTTTTACTGTTTAAAACTCCCACATTTTGACCTTAAACTTAATTTTTGAAAAGTAATTAAAAATCGTTTTTCGAAGAGTCTTCAATTTTTCTAAAATTGGGGATTTCAGCACATCAATGATTTGTAAATTGTCACTAAAATGACCGACAAGCCCCTACTCCTGACCAACTTGCCAATGGGTTGACGCTCAACCCCCTCACTTTAGGACCACTTTCCTACATTGTAAAATGTCATTTACTCTTTGGCTTCGGTGACCAACTTTATTTTCATTATCTGTCTTGAATTATTTTCAGAGGAAGGCACTGTAACGTGCGGTTTGGCCCGTGTGTTTGCGCTGACGAATGAGTGTTCTGCGACCGCACGCTACTTGTCGTATGGGTGTTTGCGCGATGTAGCCGTAGGCTATCTGACCCCATATACATTTATTATAAAAAGTTACAAACCCCAGGCGGGATACCCAAGTACCCGGCAAGATTACTAAAAGGCATATAAGTAATTTGAAGGCGCAGCTTTTCAGCAGGTAGGAAGAAAACGAGAACGGGTGGGGCAGCAAGATCCAAGCCCTCACTTCCAAGGAAGTGAGGGCTTTGAAGAATTAAAGTATATTTAGGTTGGAACTTTTATACAATAAGAAGGACGACCGATTTAGCAGCAATTTTGGCTGATATAAACTCACTCTAAACCCCAACTAAACTGAATGATTTTTTCTTGAAAACCCCCGGATTTATATAACCGCGGGATTCGTGGTTGTTTTTACTAAAGGCACAAAGTTTAGCAGACTGAAAATGAAAAGGAATGCGTATTTGACCTTTTGTTAAAGAAAAGTTTAATTTAAATAAGAAAATAAATTATTTGTAAAATCAATCAAACTGGGAAAACCCGGGCATTACTCTTCGGAAATTGGCCACAGTACTGCTTGCAAAACACGCGGGAGAAAGGGTTGAAAAAGGGGAGATAAGCATGCGAATGGGGTTTTGGCATTCTTGAAAAAACAAACCATTAAACACAAAGTAATCGCAGTAAAGCTTAGCTTGATTTTAGATTCCTTAAAGAAAACTAGTAAGGTTTGTAATCTTACGGTTTGGTAATTCATAAGATTTTCAATTATTTTCAGTTTAATGGCGTGTCTTTGATTATTATCGGGGGGGGGGTTCTTTCTTACGTGTTTGGGCGTGGGAGACTTCTTTCCTGCACTAGAACTGGAGCCAGAACTGGAACTTGATGAGCGGCTATCCGATGAACTGGAGCTGTCGTCCGAATCCGAGCCTGACGAAGAACTAAAGAATTATTATTTATTGCTATCTGTTTTGTTATTAATATTTAATTTCAATATTTTTGTAATTTAACAGTAAAACTAAAATAAATCATGTTATTATTTATGTTAATTTTAATGGTAAAATAAATTATTTCAGATGTTGCACAGCTGTTAGAATGCCTTTACGCGAATTAAAACAAAATAAAATATTTTCACCCATAAAACAGTGACGTTTTGACACTGAATACAACAGGCACTCAATTATGCATCTCTTAAAGGATTTCAAAACTATTAACATAAATAATATAAAACATCAGTACAATCATAATTAAAAAATAACGCAAAATATTAACATAATCGTTAGCCCTGATGGCGAATTACGCTGGATATACCCCAAGCTACATACAATCATCTGCTCCTTTGATTTTAGCAGTACTTGCTGATAGTTTTTTAAGGCTAATAACCAAAAAATTGCTAAGTACAAGATTATAATTTATACGGAATAGCAGATGTGTCTGGATGACACGATGCACACATACAATTTTTGGGGTCAGTTTGCAATATCCGATCTCTGCCTATTTTTGTATTAATATGCTTTTTTTTGGTTAAAAAATGCAAATCTCTTGCTTGATCTGTTGCCACTTGCCATCAATTTTTTAAAACCTAATCAACGAACATCTTTGGTGTACAGCGCGACCAGAAAATGCTAGGTGGGCTTTAATTAACTCCCAGTTCCTAATAATGACATGTTTTACGTTTCAATTGCGCACGTCTTCGTTTTGAGTTTGTATAATTTAACTAAGATTATTTCGTTTTATAATTTTTCTTTTTGTTAAATTACGTTTTTGACTAATTTTAATAAATAATTCCTGATAAACTTAAATTAATAAAATTTGTAAGAAAATTGAAAAAATCAGATTATAAGAAAATTATTTGATATTTAAAATTAAACGTGAAAAAAAACATTCTGGCGAAATCATGGGGTTTAGGGTTTTTCAGGTTTGAATTATGGTAACATTTCCGAAAACCCTTTCAGTAAATCGTAGGTTATAGATACAATAAATACCTGCTACTACTGGATTCTTTCCGTTTTCTGGCACCCGCTTTTTCTTTCTTGTACGGGAAGTGCTTTCTTTTTCTCTGCCATTTTTGCTGAATTGTAATAAGATGGAAAGTCTTTTTAAAAAGGAAGTTAAATATAAAAAAAGCTATATAGAGAGTCAAGGCCACTTTTTATTTTGGAATGCTACGTGCTGAGAAACAACTAGCGCTCAGTGATAAATGTGGTTAAATTACGGTTTTCTCAAAATTCTAGGAAGATCGCAACAGTATTCAGAAGAGAGTGCCCTATCAGGGCCCATCTTCTACTAAAGTGGAAAGAAAGGATTAGCAAGGCGAGGAGCGTACCAGATGGTCCGAATCCTGAGCTTTAAATGGAGATATGGTGGCCCTGCAAACATCACCCTCATCACGAGTGCCCTCCCTTTTTGTTGATGTGACACATTCCCCACCCCATCTGACGCGGAGCGCGGTCTAGCAATCTCGCTTCCTCCCAGTTTAATGCGGTAAAGCCCGATATCTTTAAATTTTGGAATGATAAGTGCTGCTGAGACATATCAAAACAATTAGCCATAGATCAAACTTTCCACGTGCCACGGACGTTAGTAGGAAAATTTTCATATAGAGTAATTTAATGCTTTTAGCATACATTTAGATGAGATAAGTTTTTTACATATTTTTTATTTCAAATGAAGTATGTCCTATTAATGCCCTGATTTTGTGGACATTTTAAAATTAAAAAAATAAATGTATAATCGAGAAAATAATTTGTTGGTATTTAAAAATACTGCACGTTCTCAAAACAATCGCTCCCCTTAATTATTATCCATTTTGTATTTTTGCAGTTAAAATTAATGCACCTGATTTGTTCAATTTGCTTATTTATGAAGTTTATATTGTTGTTATGTTATATTTTATTGTACAATTTACATAATTGGCAACCCTTTTGTAAATTAATAAATGGCTGCTTCGTAATATCGCACTTATTTTTATATGAATAAATACTTTAATACTGTTTTTATTGCTGTTTTCAAACTATTGTGTGAAATTTTCTAACGAATTATTTTCGTTTATCTGTTCTCCTAAATTAAAAAGCTGAGTGTTTATGTTAAGGTAAGCTGTTTTTTTAAATTTAATGTATGTATCTATATATAAATTCTCAAACAATACACACAAAAACATTATAACAAATTAAGCAGACATTAACTAACATTATATGACTAAATTTTTTTTGAAAATAATTCGAAAATTTGGTCCAACAGCATACCAAACGGCTTTTTAGCAAAAAATCTCTTGCTAATAAAAATTTGTTTTTCTTTTGAGGGTCAGTCTTTTTCACTCATTTAGTTTTAGTAATAAAGTTAATGATAAACAAAAATTTTGAACAATCCGCCCATATTCGAGAGTAAGCAATCGCTAAAAATATTTTTACACGAATTGTGTCTCCAGTTTGCGAGATAAATGTGGTTTAAATAAAAAAAAATACTGAAAATCTCCCTCTTCACAGGAAGTGTGCATTGATAATATTAGTTTTTGAATTTAGGTGTATTACGCTATTTAATAACTAAGGAATAATATTAAAACTTTTATAAATAAACAAAATAAAATTTTGAATAAGAAGTATTATGTTGTAAAAAATTTATCTCATCTAAATGTATGCTAAAAGCATTAAATTACTCTATATGAAAATTTTCCTACTAACGTCCGTGGCACGTGGAACAGTTTGATCTATGGCTAATTGTTTTGATATGTTCAACAGCACTTATTTGCAAAATTTAAAGATATCGGGCTTTACCGCATTAAACTGGGAGGAAGCGCAGATTGCTAGACCGACGCTCCGCGTCGGATGTAATACGGGGAATGTGTCACATCAACAACAAGGGAGGGCACTCGTGATGAGGGTGATGTTTGCGGCCAACCATATCTCCATTTAAACTGGGTTAGGACCATCTGGTACGCTCCTCGCCTTGCTAATCCTTTCTTTCCACTTTAGTAGAAGATGGGCCACTGATAGGGCACTCATCTTCTGAATACCTGTTCCGATCTTCCTAGAATTTTGAGAAAAACCGTAATTTAACCACATTTATCACTGAGCGCTAGTTGTTTCTCAGCACGTAGCATTCCAAAATAAAAAGTGGCCTTGACTCTCTCTGTAGCTTTTTTTTATATTTAACTTCCTTTTTTAAAAGACTTTCCATCTTATTACAATTCAGCAAAAATGGCAGAGAAAAAGAAAGCAGTTCCCGACAAGAAAGAAAAAGCGGGTGCCAGAAAACGGAAAGAATCCAGTAGTAGCAGGTATTTATTGTATCTATAACCTACGATTTACTGAAAGGGGTTTCGGAAATGTTACCATAATTCAAACCTGAAAAACCCTAAACCCCATGATTTCGCCAGAATGTTTTTTTTCACGTTTAATTTTAAATATCAAATAATTTTCTTATAATCTAAATTTTTCTAATTTTCTTACAAATTTTATTAATTTAAGTTTATCAGGAATTATTTATTAAAATTAGTCAAAAACGTAATTTAACAAAGAAAAATTATAAAACGAAATAATCTTAGTTAAATTATACAAACTCAAAACGAAGACGTGCGCAATTGAAACGTAAATCATGTCATTATTAGGAACTGGGAGTTAATTAAAGCCCACCTAGCATTTTCTGGTCGCGCTGTACACCAAAGATGTTCGTTGATTAGGTTTTAAAAAAATTGATGGCAAGTGGCAACAGATCAAGCAAGAGATTTGCATTTTTTAACCAAAAAAAAGCATATTAATACAAAAATAGGCAGAGATCGGATATTGCAAACTGACCCCAAAAATTGTATGTGTGCATAGTGCATCCAGACACATCTGCTATTCCGTATAAATTATAATCTTGTACTTAGCAATTTTTTGGTTATTAGCCTTAAAAAACTATCAGCAAGTACTGCTAAAATCAAAAGAGCAGATGATTGTATGTAGCTTGGGGTATATCCAGCGTAATTCGCCATTAGGGCTAACGATTATGTTAACTGTTGCGTTATTTTTTAATTATGATTGTACTGATGTTTTATATTATTTATTTTAATAGTTTTGAAATCCTTTAAGAGATGCATAATTGAGTGCCTGTTGTATTCAGTGTCAAAACGTCACTGTTTTATGGGTGAAAGAAAGATTTATTCCGTTTTAATTCGCGTAAAGGCATGCTAACAGCTGTGAAAACATCCGAAATAATTTATTTTACCATTAAAATTAACATAAATAATAACATGATTTATTTTAGTTTTACTGTTAAATTACAAAAATATTAAATTAAATATTAATAACAAAACATAAATAATAATAATAATAATTCTTTTAGTTCTTCGTCAGGCTCGGATTCGGACGACAGCTCCAGTTCATCGGATAGCCGCTCATCAAGTTCCAGTTCTGGCTCCAGTTCTAGTGCAGGAAAGAAGTCTCCCACGCCCAAACACGTAAGAAAGAACCCCCCCCCCCGTATAATAATCAAAGACACGCCATTAAACTGAAAATAATTGAAAATCTTATGAATTACCAAACCGTAAGATTACAAACCTTACTAGTTTTCTTTAAGGAATCTAAAATCAAGCTAAGCTTTACTGCGATTACTTTGTGTTTAATGGTTTGTTTTCGAAGAATGCCAAAACCCCATTCGCATGCTTATCTCCCGTTTTTCAACCCTTTCTCACGCGTGTTTTGCAAGCAGTACTGTGGCCAATTTCCGAAGAGTAATGCCCGGGTTTTCCCATTTCAATTAAATTTTACAAATAATTTATTTCTTATTTAAATTAAACTTTTCTTTAACAAAAGGTCAAATACGCATTCCTTTCACATTTTTTTCAGTCTGCTAAACTTTGTGCCTGTAGTCAAAATAACCACGCATCCCGCGGGTATATAAATCCGCGGGTTTTCAAGAAAAAATCATTCAGTTTAGTTGGGGTTTAGAGTGAGTTTATATCAGCCAAAATTGCTGCTAAATCGGTCGTCCTTCTTATTGTAATAAAAGTTCCAACCTAAATATACTTTAATTCTTCAAAGCCCTCACTTCCTTGGAAGTGAGGGCTTGGATCTTGCTGCCCCACCCGTTCTCGTTTTCTTCCTACCTGCTGAAAAGCTGCGCCTTCAAATTACTTATATGCCTTTTAGTAATCTTGCCGGGTACTTGGGTATCCCGCCTGGGGTTTGTAACTTTTTATAATAAATGTATATGGGGTCAGATAGCCTACGGCTACATCGCGCAAACACCCATACGACAAGTAGCGTGCGGTCGCAGAACACTCATTCGTCAGCGCAAACACACGGGCCAAACCGCACGTTACAGTGCCTTCCTCTGAAAATAATTCAAGACAGATAATGAAAATAAAGTTGGTCACCGAAGCCAAAGAGTAAATGACATTTTACAATGTAGGAAAGTGGTCCTAAAGTGAGGGGGTTTAACGTCAACCCATTGGCAAGTTGGTCCGGAGTGGGGGCTTGTCAGACCCGTTAGTAGCAATTTACAAAGAATAACTCAGCTCAAACCCCAATTTCAGAAGAGTAAAAAATTCTTCAAAACGATTTTTAGTTACTTCCAAACTTAAGTTTGAGGTCAAAATGAGAGTTTTAAACCATAAAAAACTTAAAATTGCTTTAAAAAAAGCTTTTTATTATAAAATTTACAATTTTTTTATCTAATTTTTCCACAAAAAAAAACTATTTGAGTAAAATGCTCTTCAGAAAAAAAAACGCCGTGGTAAGAAAAGAATACGTTCGTTGGATTGTGACCTATTCCCTAAGTCTGGGTTTAATGAGCCCCGACTCCGGACCAACTTGCCTATTTATATTAGTGAACGTCACTCTGCATGCCATTTTATTCATCTTTCGTTGTTACATTGCCTTGTTGTAACTCGGAGTGCTCCAATAGCTATGTGGATTTCAATGATGATTCGGGTGGTCGTGGTATCATTTCCGGTCTGAATAACTTCGTATTTAAATACCTTTGAATTCACTGTAGTACTGCGAGTGCAACACGAAGGAGAAGGATTATAATATTGCACATTTTTTTTGTTCGCATGTTGCTTTGTTTGCCTAGTTATTTTACGTGAAGATTGATTTATTTTTCACACAGAATAAAACTCCCTTATTGTTAGTTAGAGCTTTATTAGTTTAGATGCAAATATTAAAAAAGAACCAGACCAACACAGATAAATCACACAAAACGCGAAGTACAATACAGGATACTAATAAAGCACCCGTAAAGGTAATATAAAACAGTTGATAACGCGGGTTTCTTTATACTAACACTACACACTTAACACTATTTTTTTATTTTTTAAAATTAACTTTTCCAAAGATATATTAATATCATTAAAAACTAATTTTGGGCAATGTGGGTGGTGCGGTGCGGCAGAGCTAACTGATGCAGTTTATTGTATTATTTAGATTATTTTGTTAAAAATAAAATAACATAAGGGGAGACTAATTTAGAAATTGTTTTGGCACCCACTAGTATTAATCAAAGGGTTGAATTATTTCTTTAACAAATCCAAAACCATTCCCGCGGTTTTGCTATTTTCATTTCCGCAAATCCATTGCTCAGAATCGTCTAACACGAGGATCTCTCCTTTTTGGGGCAATTATTGAATATGATTTTACAGCTGATCACAAACAGATTTCGATAGTAAAAGTATTCGTGTCGTGTTCACATTTTAAGACTATAAAAATAAAATCGGTAGTTAAATACTTTTTAAGTGGACCGTGATCTCCATGCAATTTAAAATGTTTACCCGGGTGTATGGGTTCCTGAATCCTGATCTTTCTAAAGCTTTTTGCCGTCTAGCCGGAAGTCTGTGGGTGTCGACTGAAATATTTTCGAATGATATACTTCGCATATAATTCTTTAGCTAAATGTTGTGCATGCGTTAATCAATGTGTATTGGGATCATAGGTGAGCTGATCAATCCTGATCTTCCTAAAGCTTTTTGCCGTCTAGCCAGAAGGCTGTGGGTGTCGACCGAAATATTTTACGAATGATATACTTCGCATATAATTCTTTAGCTAAATGTTGTGCATGCGTTAATCAATGTGTATTGGGATTTGGGATCATAGGGGGCCCCAAAATTTTGAGGCTCATGGGGGAGGTGGACCACACCCTGCCCCCCCTTTCACCTATGAATTGGGATTATGTTTTTTGTTGATTAAATGCGTTTTCAGTCTTATAATTTTAAAAATTGTAAACCTTAAAAATAATAAAATTGCATGTGAACCTCTTTTAAATTAACAATAACAACAATAGTTTTTTCTTCATTATCATATTAATAATCATTAATATTTTTTTAAAATTTGTTTTGTTAAGAACCACAGTTATAATACAACAGCAAGAAAAATTTTTATAAAAGATTTTAATAGATTATTACGTTTTTTCAGCATTTTATTGTAAAACGTTCGTTAATTTAGTGCAACACTCATAATAACCATAATGATGAAAAGAAAGGCTTTGAGATTAAAGGCTATATTTTTCTCATTCTCTTTTTCTCTCTTTCTATTTTTGGAAATGCTAGTTAGTTAGTGAACTAACATTTGGTTTTATTGCATTATTTTTTAATTAATTGTTTTTTTTTAATTTTTGATTCCGGATATTTTAAATTGTAAAAATATAATCATCTGCGTAGAAATCCACACTGGGTTTTGTTTACGTGTTTGTCACTGAATATTTTTAATGCATGAATCTAACGTAAGAATACTTTGCATAAGCATGGTTGGGACGCAATGCAGCTGATTGGGTGTTCCCAGTGGCGTGCCCAGGACTTCATTTCGGGGGGGGGGGGCGGTCTGGGGGGGCTAAATACTAACCCTGAAGGGGGGTCGGCAGCCCCCCAGATATGGGGGGTCTGGGGGGAGAGAGCCCCCAGCGGGGTAAAGGGGCAAATCCCCTTGTCAGGAAGGCCTGGGGGTCAGAATGCCCCCCCCCCCGGGAGAAAATTTTTAATTTAAGGCGCTAAAATACAATAGAAATTTTAATTCTAGATGATACTTATTACAAATTTTAAGGTTTTTTATACCTATACATTTAAAACATGTGTTTAAACGTTAATAAAAGGATAATAGGGGTTATAGTAGTTTTATTAAACATGTATGCCTTAACTACTGAACGGGATAATCGATTTGAAATCGAAAAACTAGGATAAATTGTCAATATAAACTACCCGCGTAGCGGGAAAATTTTGGTTTTTTGGAAAATTTTGGGAAAATTAATATGCTTTTGGAAGGCATCAGGAAAGTTTTTGTATTAATATTAAAGGAAAAAATTTTTCTCTCCCAAAATTTAAAAAACGTAAATTTTTCCCCCCTTACAAAAAAAAATTCGGTTTCGCCGTTTTTCGGAGGGGAGGGCGGCCGCCCCCCTTGGCACGCCACTGGGTGTTCCGTATGATGTTTAGTCTAGGAATTATACGTAACGTAACACCCTTTGTTTTAAAATCATTCTAGCACTTGATTTAATCTGAAAGCGCACTATATTTTGTAAACTAATTAATATTGTACGAGGTCTAAAGATCCCAGAAAATTTGATTCCTAGCAGTTTTATCTTCAAGCACTTAGTCGCCAGTATTTTATCGCAGTGCAGTTGATTCATACCATAAGCATCGCGTTGAATTGAAAAACCATTAAAATCATCCCCTCCAATAAACTTGTATAACCCCGCCCCCGAAAATTTCTCACAGTATGAAATTCGTTTTTAATAAAAATTTTTAAACAACGGAATGTTTTGGCAATAAACCATAAACCAAACATTTGAACATTTTAAATTTAAAAATTAAACAAAAATTTATCATGATAAAATTTAGATTTAAATGGTTTTTTTCTTTAAGACTGAGATCTTAGTTTTTTCCTAAGCTTCTTAAGTTCTCTCCGGACAGTTATTGCAGAGCGTTCAGTAGTAAACCAATTGCAATAAAAAGAAAAAGATTCCATTTTTATTTACACACATTTTAGTTTTGAATTATTATACTTATAAAGTATTATAATAATTTAAAATATTCAAATGACAAAAATTTAACTAATTGGCGAAAGCAGGCAACAAATCCTGTTTACAACAATGATAGTTTTTGAATTTATGTAAAATAAATTTTTTAAAATTATAAAAAAATAATAAAAAAAACATTATTAAAATCAAAAAAAATTGTGGTCAAATATGTTTTATGTGGGAATCGAACTCGGGACCTTTCAAAAATTTGACGACGCGCTAACCAACTATTTCACTGCTACCATGGGATGATGAGCTCTAAAAGCTATTTATAAACAAACCCTCTGAAAAAAAATCGATAAAACGCACGACGCACGACAAACATTCAAACACTCCCACCCACCACAAACATACATCAAGCAAACAAAGCATTCACAAAACTCATTATTCAAGCAGACAAAGCATATATTCCCAAAGGTCACATTAAGCACACAAACAGGCCACTACCACAACATATTCTACAACACACAAAAACGCAACGCACTCAGACAAACAGACTCCAAACATC
>JASAMX010005323.1:0-14231 GCA_030248175.1 Microlaimidae sp. YZB2_3
ATTTAAATTTTTTATTTTACCATACCGTAGTGTTCTATTGATTAGTGTCAAAATATGTGGTAATTACGATTTTTCTCGATAGTCCTTTTTATTTTATTGTTTCTTATCAGATTAAATTTTTTTTGTTTTTCGTCTGCCAGTTTTTTTTTATCTATGACCTATTCTTGACTTGCTGCTCATTCAGACAGGATCCGTCTCTTTTGATGAATTATGCTGGACCAGGTTAGTTTTTACACCAGGACCAATATTTAATAATTTTAATTTTTGTAACATTTTAAATTTTATTTATAGCTTTTTTACGTTGAATACATATAGGTAAAATACTATTTGTTGTTTAAAAACTGCATGATTAATAACGTTTATTTGGGAAATTAAAAATATTAGACTGGACGAAAATTGGACCGAGTTTAGGGTTTTTCCGCACACAGGCCGATCCAATTCGATAGACTCAACCGAAATTTTATACATATCAGTGTTCTATTGTGTTAGCTCACCAAAAATCTATAGTAGTGATGTTCCCGCAGCTCCAAGCTTCGGAGCTCCAGAGCTCCGTCTTATTTTTATACTAATTTAATAAATAATTAAAGAGTGATGGCATAGATTCTTTTGTCAAATTGTTTGTGCAAACCAAATTTTTTTCAAAGCTTATATAAATCAATAAAAATAGCGCTACAAATACAAATGGAGTAGTTAAAAAATGGTATTTTAAGCTTAAATGAGCCTTAAATTGCTTATTTAAAAGGCGGAGCTCTGGAGGTCCGAAGCACCCTCCGCTCTATATGACCGCGGAGCTCCGAAGCGTGATATTGGAACGTAGCAAGATTATTAATGTATAGGGTTCAATCTTCTCAAAAACGATTTACTTATCTGCAGCTAGATGTCCAGCCTGTAAACCAGTTTATTCGCTATACAAACAAGCAATATAAGAATATATACTTTTTTATTTATATGTAATAAATTTTTAAATTTTTGCGGGAAGAAATTTTTTTTTATCCATTTTGATACATCCCTCTCACTCGCTTTTACTGGGGCACCCAACTCAAGGCGGCATTTGACACATACTAATGGCCTCCGGTGCATTTAAGAGCCGCTTTCTCTATGGATTCAAAATCGTCATTCCAAGCTGTCAGATCGATAGTCTTAGATTTCACTCAAAATAATATATGTGATATTTCAGATCACGTGGACCACCAATAGATCATTTTTAGCTCAAACTGACCAAACCATGTGTCTGTAGTACCCCCTTGAAGTTGGTGCCTTCGACTTTTTTGAGAATTTTTTTTGAAAAAAAATTGATTTTTTTCATTAACAATAAAATCCTACAGTTTATTGTTTTCTGGTTAAATTTTACTCTTATATATGTAAAATTGTTTAAATTTTTCAAAAACAAACTTTATTTTAAAAAATTTTAAATTTTCACTCATGAAATTTTACAATTTTTCAAAAAAATCAAAAAGTTTGAGATTTTTTTGATTTTGAAAATCAACCAGTTCACCCTCTCAGAATATCCAATCCTCGCTGCTCCTTTGATATTATTTGACCCTCACGCGGCTGTTTCAACTGTCAAAAAATAAAGAAAAAAAAGTACTACTTTTTTAGCATTATTCATTTGAATAGCTAAAATTTTGAGAGCTAAAATAAACTATGCAACAATTGTGATAATTTAGTGACACATTTCAAACCACATATGCTATCAATTATGCTTAAACTTGCTATAAATAAGTAAAAATAGTTAATCTTTTTAAAAATAAGGTTTGTTTTTGAAAAATTTTAATTTTTAAACCCAAAACTTTACAATTTTACAAAAAACCTAAATTTTTGAATTTCTTATTTTCTCTAAATTCACCCAGTTCACCAATTTGTAAACATGCAACCGAACTGATATTTTGACATTATTTGGCTCTTATACCGACCCTTTTACAATTATAAAATAAACGAAAAAAATTTACCACTTTTTAAGAATCAATCATTAAAATTACTAAAATTTTGGAAGCTAATACTAAACATTACACAATTCTGATACTTCTGTTATAAATTTCTTACCACATATGACATTAATTGTGCTTAAACTAACTATTAGCAAGTAAAAATATTCCATTTTTTTAAAAATTAACTTTATTAGTAGAAATTTTTAATTTTTAGAACCAAAATTTTACAATTTTACAAAAAAACTTAAATTTTTGAATTTTTTATTTTTTTTTTTCGATTTCTCTCAATTTACCAATTTGTAAACATGCAACCGAACTGATATTTTGACATTATTTTATATACACACAATAAAATAAAAAAAAAAAATAATAAAAAAAAAAAACAAAAAAAAAAATAATTACAATAAAAAAAAAAAAAAAAATAATTTAAAAAAACTATATAAAAAAAACAAAATCAAAAAAATACATTCCAAAAAAAAAAACCAAAAACAAAACAAAAAAAAAAAAAAAAAACAAAAAAAACAAATATACACACAAACAAAATAACAACCACAAAACAAACACAAAAACACCAATAAAACAAAAAAAAACCACAACAACAAAATCAACAACTACCAAACCAAAAAGGCAATGAAGTTTTTGGCTAAAAAATGTCGAGAAAGCCAAAAAGAGTGGTTTGGAAAAAGAGAGTTAGCTTGGCACTTGACCGTGTGTTTTTATCGTTCAAGTCCTAACAGTCAGTTTGTTTCTAGAAAATTTGCCCATGTCTTTGAGCAATCCCTTCATGGTTCAGAAGAAGTAACAGCAATGTTGTATCACATTCTACAACAGATTAAAAAAGAACAGCCTCAAGTTATTCATGCTATCATGAGAACAGACAATGCAGCATGTTACCATTCTTCCCCAACAATTTCAACTGTGCATAGTTTATTTACTTCAGGAATTCAAATTTCAGATTGGACATTTAATGAACCACAGACAGGCAAGGGTCCATGTGACCACCTGGCAGCACGCATTTAACGTAAGGTTAATATGTATGTTGATGAAGGGAATGATGTTACCACTGCAAAAGAATTTATAAACGCGGCATCTTCCTATAGACAAGCTGTAAAAGGATTGATTGTCCTTATATACTGGAGTAATAACTGATGACAGTTTGGCAACGCAAGCTATGTCAATAAAAAAAATTACCTAAAGCTTCAATACCTGGTGTGTCTAATTTTTTTGATTTTCACTTTACTAAAAACTTCGAAATAAAAACTTGGCGTCACCGGTTTATTGGAAGTGGAAAATTTATACAACCTCGTTATTGGCTAAATAAAGAAAACAAGCACAGATTTCACGTTTTTGAGTGGTACAATGAAAATAATTATAACACAAAGCAAACAGACGCAACTTTATGGAAAGCTACAAATCCTACCTCTGATAAAAATTCAGAAAAAGAAGAAGGAGTTTTTGTTGACAATGACATAATCACACCTGATGAAGCACGGGAAAAAAGGTATCTATTTCTGTCCAGTTGAAGGTTGTTCTAGAATGTATAGGCAGTATAAAAACTATTTACAGCACTAAGAAACCGGTAAAACATATCATAAAGCCCCAAGTAGAGACAATGCAAGACTATGCACTTTGAAACTATAAAAAATATTTAGAATCATCTAAAATGAAGTCAATTTTTTCAACCGCTTCAATCTATTCCTGAAAGCCTAGAAACTGAAAGCAATGAAGAAATTCAGAAAAAATTGACCATGGGGTTTGCGTTGTCAGAAAGAGAGCCTTGTATACTATTTACACCAGAACAAAAAAGTTTTTTAATTGAAAAATTTAATCACGGTCAGGAATATGGAGATGAATTTGACCCAAATTCAGTTGAAAAAGCAATGAAGTTGGTAAAACTTCCTGATGGACAATACGAATTCAACAGCAAAGAATACCTAAGCAGTTCCCAAATCGCTTGATTTTTTAGCATATACTATTAAAAAATTAAGTCCAGCTCAATTCCACAACCTGATCAAAACAGAATAAACACTGTAGAAGAATTGAGTAATCATGAAGAATGTATCAATCAGAAGTAAAACTAAGAAAAAAAAAAAACCACAAAAAAAAAACAAACTAATGAACATTTTCTGGTTGATTAAATCAAAATAATAAGATGCCTGCGTCAATATTTATAATGTTTCTCATAGTAATATTATTTTGATTAAATTATTTTAAGAAATATATTTTACTATCCATAAATTATAAATAATGTTATTATGTTGTACATTCCATATAAAAATTTTTAGTACATTTTGTTTGCTTTATAACGGTTAAAGGGTCAGTATTAAGGCCAAATAATGTCAAAATATGTCAACCAAATCGGTAAACTGAGAGAAATAGAAAAAAATAAAAAATTCTAAAATTTAAGTTTTTTTTTTGTAAAATTGTAAAATTTTGGTTCTAAAAATTTAAAAATTTTTACTAATAAAGTTAATTTTTAAAAAGATCGAATATTTTTACCTGCTAATAGTTAGTTTAAGCACAATTAATGTCATATGTGGTAAGAAATTTATAACAGAAGTATCAGAATTGTGTAATGTTTTGTATTAGCCTCTAAAATTTTAGTAATTCAAATGACTGATTCTCAAAAAGTGGTAAATTTCTTTGTCTATTTTATAATAGTAAAAATTACGGTATAAGGGCCAAATAATGTCAAAATATCAGTTCGGTTGCATGTTTACAAATAGGTAAACTGAGAGAAATCGAAAAAAATAAAAAATTCAAAAATTTTATGTCATATGTGGTAAGAAATGTATAACAGAAGTATCAGAATTGTGTAATGTTTTGTATTAGCGTCTAAAATTTTAATAATTCAAATGATTGATTCTTAAAAAGTGGTAAATTTTTTGTCTATTTTATAATAGTAAAAGGGTCGGTATAAGGGCCAAATAATGTCAAAATATCAGTTCGGTTGCATGTTTACAAATAGGTAATCTGAGAGAAACTAAGAAAAAATTCAAAAATTTAAGTTTTTTTGTAAAATTGTAAAATTTTGGTTCTAAAAATTGAAAATTTTTACTAATAAAGTTAATTTTTAAAAAGATCGAATATTTTTACCTGCTAATAGTTAGTTTAAGCACAATTAATGTCATATATGGTAAGAAATGTATAACAGAAGTATCAGAATTGTGTAATGTTTTGTATTAGCTTCCAAAATTTTAGTAATTCAAATGATTGATTCTCAAAAAGTGGTAAATTTTTTTTGTTTATTTTATAAATAGTAAAAGGATCGGTATAAGAGCCAAATAATGTCATCAGTTCGGTTGCATGTTTACAAATAGGTAAACTGAGAGAAATAAAAAAAAATAAAAAATTCAAAAATCACCCCCATTAAGTTTTTTTGTAAAAATTGTAAAATTTTGGTTCTAAAAATTAAAAATTTTTACTAATAAAGTTAATTTTTAATTTTATACAGACTATTAAAGATCGATATATTTTTACCTGCTAATAGTTAGTTTAAGCACAATTAATGTCATATGTGGTAAGAAATATATAACAGAAGTATCAGAATTGTGTAATGTTTTGTATTAGCGTCTAAAATTTTAATAATTCAAATGATTGATTCTTAAAAAGTGGTAAATTTTTTTGTCTATTTTATAATAGTAAAAGGGTCGGTATAAGGGCCAAATAATGTCAAAATATCAGTTCGGTTGCATGTTTACAAATAGGTAAACTGAGAGAAATCGAAAAAAATAAAAAATTCAAAAATTTAAGTTTTTTTGTAATATTGTAAGATTTTGGTTCTAAAAATTAAAAATTTTTACTAATAAAGTTAATTTTTAAAAAGATCGAATATTTTTACCTGCTAATAGTTAGTTTAAGCAAAATTAATGTCATATGTGGTAAGAAATGTATAACAGAAGTATCAGAATTGTGTAACGTTTTGTATTAGCGTCTAAAATTTTAGTAATTCAAATGATTGATTCTTAAAAAGTGGTAAATGTTTTTTGTCTATTTTATAATAGTAAAAGGGTTGGTATAAGGGCCAAATAATGTAAACATCAGTTCGGTTGCATGTTTACAAATAGGTAAACTGAGAGAAATCGAAAAAAATAAAAAATTCAAAAATTTAAGTTTTTTTGTAATATTGCAAGATTTTGGTTCTAAAAATTAAAAATTTTTACTAATAAAGTTAATTTTTAAAAAGATCGAATTTTTTTACCTGCTAATAGTTACTTTAAGCAAAATTAATGTCATATGTGGTAAGAAATATATAACAGAAGTATCAGAATTGTGTAATGTTTTGTATTAGCGTCTAAAATTTTAGTAATTCAAATGATTGATTCTTAAAAAGTGGTAAATTTTTTTGTCTATTTTATAATAGTAAAAGGGTCGGTATAAGGGCCAAATAATGTCAAAATATCAGTTCGGTTGCATGTTTACAAATAGGTGAACTGAGAGAAATAGAAAAAAATAAAAAATTCAAAAATTTAAGTTTTTTTGCAAAATTGTAAAATTTTGGTTCTTAAAATTAAAAATTTTTACTAATAAAGTTAATTTTAAAAAAATCTAATATTTTTACCTGCTAATAGTGGGTTTAAGCACAATAAATGTCATATGTGGTAAGAAATTTATAACAGAAGTATCAAAATTGTGTAATGTTTTGTATTAGCTTCCAAAATTTTAGTAATTCAAATGATTGATTCTTAAAAAGTGGTAAATTTTTTTCGTTTAATTTATAATAGTAAAAGGGTCGGTATAAGAGCCAAATAATGTCAAAATATCAGTTCGGTTGCATGTTTACAAATGGGCGAACTGGGTGAATTTAGAGAAAATAAGAAATTCAAAAATTTATGTTTTTTGTAAAATTGTAAAATTTTGGGTTTAAAAATTAAAATTTTTCGAAAACAAACCTGATTTTTTAAAGGATTAACTATTTTTACTTATATATAGCAAGTTTAACCATAATTGATAGCATATGTGGTTTGAAATGTGTCACTAAATTATCACAATTGTTGCATGGTTTATTTTAGCTCTCAAAATTTTAGCCATTCAAATGAATAATGCTAAAAAAATAGTACTTTTTTTTATTTTTTTACTGTTGAAAGAGCCGCGTGAGGGTCAAATAATATCAAAGGGGCAGCGAGGATTGGATATTCTGAGAGGGTGAATTGGTTGATTTTCAAAATCAAAAAAATCTCAAACTTTTTGATTTTTTTGAAAAATTGTAAAATTTCATGAGTGAAAATTTAAAATTTTTCAAAATAAAGTTTATTTTTGAAAAATTTAAACAATTTTACATATATAAGAGTAAAATTTAACCAGAAAACAATAAACTGTAGGATTTTATTGTCAATCAAAAAAATCAATTTTTTTTTTCAAAAAAAATTCTCAAAAAAGTCGAAGGCACCAAATTCAAGGGGGTACCACCGACACACGGGTTGGTCAGTTTGAGCTAAAAATGGCCTATTGATGGTCCACATGATCTGAAATATCACATATATTATTTTAAGCGAAATCTAAGACTATCGATCTGACAGCTTGGAATAGTGATTTATTACAGAATTTATTTATTATTTATTCCTTAAAATAGTGATTTATTACAGAAAGCCTGTCTTAAAAGCTAGCAGGCACGTTTTTAACTCGGTAAAAACGGCTCTTGAACCTAAGTAGAAAACAAGTAGAAGTAGAAAGCAAGTAGAAAACAGCCTAAGCAAGTAGAAAGCAGTTAAAACTGCCTCGGAAGCAGGTAGGAGGCAGAGGGAGGCAGGTAAATTTAAAATAGAGGCAAGTGGGTGGAAGGTTGTGGGCAATAAAAAATAAAGATAAAACGTTTATTGAGTACATAAGGATAAGACGTTTCGGATTCAACTGGATCCATCATCAGTTATACATTACATTTCTAAATTAATAAATTACAAAAATTCTAAATATCAATAAAAACAATATAATATATGGAAGTTACAATACTAATAAAACATACTGATAAAACATATATGACTAAAAGAAGAAAAAGCAATAATAAAGAGGAACATCGAGGAAAAATATAAATATTAAAAACAAAAAAGCTCAATACTAGCAATATTTTTGTTTAAAACCAGCTTATTTTTTTAATACAGAGACTTTCCTTAATTTTAAGACGAAACTCATTGGAATCAGATGCTAAAACATAAAAATCATTAAAACTCGGCTCAACAGTTTGGTTCTTACAAAATAAAAAAATGATCATGTATCGCGGATGACTTAGATAAAATTGATCGCTTTGTCAAGCACGAAATACCAATATGTTCTGAAATCCGGGTACCTATGTGACGAGTGGACTCGCCAATATAAGCAGCATTGCAGCCGCTACACTGATATTTATCAACAATGTAGGATTTCAGTTCAAACGGTATTTTGACCTTAAACGGGAAATAGTTTGAAACTATACGCGAATTTTGAAACACTACCCTAAGACTAACCTAAGGTAAAAAACGATAAAACAAATGTCTTAATTTTGCGCTAACATGTAGGGAACATAAGCCAGTTTAGGGTTAAACAATACACAAAGACAATTTATTAACTGTACATGACTTATTTTCGTTTGCGCGCAAAGCCTCATTTAAAAATTTCTTAACACACCAATCGATAAAACCAGACGGATAAGAGTTCTTACGTAAAAAAAGACTTGAGCACATATAAATCACAATGAAAATTCTTAAAACTACTGGATAAATGAAACGATTTATAAAATAATGAAAATACAAGACCGAACTTAAACGTACTAGGAATAAAACTATTAAAATCGGAATAAACACCACTATAACTAGGTTTTCTATAAACAGGAGTAATAAAACTATTATTTTGCTTAGAAATTAACAAATCCAAAAATGGTAAAACATTATTATTTTCTTCTTTCTCTCTCAACTCATTTGGTAGTTGGCAATTACTAAATAAATTGGTAACTTAAGGTTACCAATTATTTAGTTACAGTTTACCAAATAATTAGTAGTGTGTACCAAGTAAAACGTAAAGTGTGAAAAATTTACGAAATAATTAGTAGATTATGTTTTACTAAATATTTTGTTTTAGTTACCAAAATTTAGTAGTTTCTACCAAAAAATTATAACTGAACAAACATTATTGATTTTTATTACGTCTATTTACTATAATAACTATGCAGAGAACAGAACAGACTCCCGTTTTTTATTAGGAGGAAAAATGTTTAACTACTCTTGTACAACAAAATTTGATTTAAAAATATTAATTATTTAACCAGATCAAGGATGCATATGCATTCTTGACCAGATTAATTTGAACCAGAGTATTTTATTTTTAAAACAAAAATTAAAAAAACAAACAAACAAACATCCAACTATCTGACGATAAATGCAACATAGGTAAGTCGAATTACATTATTCTTATTATATTAAATTGTTGGTTGCTTTAATAAAATTATTATTAAAGCAATATCTAAAAGCAAATATTTAGAAAAAAGTGCGTAAATTACGCTACTGTTGCTTCTTCAACGAGTTATTGATTACGATCGCGCAATTCCAAATTCAAAGTTTAGAAAAGAATAAATTAAAATATTTATTTGCTAATGTTATTTTACATTTTTAAATAAATACAATTTGTCACTAAAATTGTTTTTGATTCAAAAAACAACAAAAAGTGTCAAATTTATTTTAATTCAAGTTAGTTTTTAAAGTTGTCAGTTTTAACACTTTAAAAAATAAACTTTACTTTAAATGACCATTTTTATTAACGTTGTCAATCAATCAATCAATCAATCAATGTGTTTATTCAAGAAATAAACAATTAAACAACATCAAAAACAATCACTCGAACCGATCACGGTCGCCAAACTTGACAAAGACATGGTTTATTCTGGAATGTGACTTAAAAGCTTATGTAATAAGCACTAATTTAAGCCATTTTGAATACTGTTTCTAAATTGTGTTACGGACGGGGCTGACACTTGATTTTGCGATAACATATTCCATTTTGATATCACTCTGTTAGACAAAAAATATTTTCTTAAGTTTTTTTATGTTTTTCTATTTTAAGTTTGTACGTGTGACCTCTAGTCTTATTTTCATTTTGTAAAAACGTCCTTTGGACAAAGTCCAAAGGACGTTTTTACATACATTTATACGCTGTATTTGTCCTTTGGACTTTGTCCAAAGGACGTTTTTACATAAGTATGAACCAGCCTTAAGTAGTCCTAAAATTCTTAACCTTTTCTCATATGAAACCTTCTTTAAGTGACATCTTTGGAATATTCTTCTGGTGAATGAACGCTGAACTCTTTCTATACAAGCTATATCTCACTGTAGGTATGGATTCCAAATAACGCTAGCCTACTCTAATTGAGGACGTATATATGAGGTATAGGCACGTAAAATACTAGAGATAGAATTTGAATTAAAAGTTCTAAAAACTAAGGCTACAGTGTTTAAAGCTTTTCTTGAAATAATTTTACAGTGATCAGAAAATTTTAAACTTTCAGACATATAAACGCCTAAATCTTTAATGACTTTAACTTTTTTAAGAAAAGTTTCATCTATACTATATTTATATGTATTTTCTCGGACTTTTGTACCAATATGTAAAACTTTACATTTGTTCTTTGCCAACTCAAGTTGCCATTCTTCTGCCCAATGACATATTCTATCAAGATCTTCTTGAAGATACTGTGCTTCTAATTTCTTCATCTGGAGAAAAATATATATTAGATAGAGTGTATATATTAGATGGCTAGAGATGGCCCCAAGCGCTCCGGAAACAAAGCTGGAAAGCAATCAGGAGATTTAGAGAGTTTATTAGGCAACTTTTTATTTGCTTTTATTATATCATTAGTGCGTTATTTAATGTTCAATATTAAACAATTTTCGTTAAAAGTTTTAGATACTCGATCAACATATTTAAAATCTTTATCATTCAAAAATCATCTGCCTATAGTTTGTAATTTATACTTAATACTTTAATGAATTTTCAATAAATTATAAATTAATTACGTTCACTAACAATTTCATAAAAAACCAAGTCATATTGAAAAAAAGATTGTCATAAGACATATTGAAAAAAAAAGATTGTCATAAAGCCGCTGTTATTTTATGATTTATTATTTTATTTTTAGCACTTTTTAGTTTTGTATTTCAAAAAATCTTTGGAACTATCGTTGTTGCTTTAAATTATTGATTTAGGTTAGACAATAATTTTTTGAAATCAATTTTAATTTTTTCGACGCACATTTTTTTCAAAATAACATACCAAATGTCAAATTCGTAAAACCTTTATAAAAATAAAATATATGTATTTATTTGCGTTAAAATTGCTTTTATTATTTACCATTAATACAAAATTTTGAATTTGTGTTTTATTTATAATGGTTTTAACTTCTTAGATATTGACACGAAAAATTTGGAAAAAATATTCAAAAGGTCCACTGGAATTCTTATCATCATTCGGAAAATTAATATTTTCATATATCTGAACATTGTTGTGAAACCTATAATCAGGTTTTCAACTCTTTAAGATTCAGTAACGAGCAAACTGTTAGAAAAAAATGGAAGGGAAAAATACTTCATTCCGTTAGCAAAATGTGCTCGCTTTTGTTTCATTCCATTATCAATTTTTTTTTAAATTTTGGAAAAATTAAACATGGCGTATCAATTTTAATAAATTATCATGGGTGGCGCGGGAGCGCCACAGAGCGATTTAGCCCCGTGGCGCCGCGCCAACCATAATTAGAGAAGGTCGGTAAATTTTGTGATTCATGTTCATCTCCTTCTTCTTCTTATTATTATTATTCTAACGCTCATTATCTTAAAATCAATATTCTTAATCGTTCACGTGGGGATTTAACCCTGCGGTACTACACCAACTATAATAAGAGAATCTGGATAAAATTTGTAATTTATGTTCATCATCTTCTTCTTCTAATTTTTTTATTCCAAAAAATAATTGCAATCATTGGTGGCGCGGGAGCGCCCACTGCGATTTAGCCCCACGGTACCTCGACAACTATAACTAGAGCACCTGGTAAATTTTGTAATTCATGTTTAACATTTTTTTTCTTATTATTATTTATGTTTCAAAAAATATAATTCCAATCATCGGTGGTGCGGGGGTTCCACACTGCAATTTAACCCACAGCACTGCGCCAACTATACTTAGAAAAACGTGAGTAAATTTTGTAATTCATGTTCATCACCTTCTTCTTATTATTATTTTTACTTTAAAAATTATAATTGCAATCATTGGCGCACGGCATCGCGCCAACTATATTTAGAGAACGTAGGTATACTTTGTCTGGAGCGCCACTGCACCGCACCAACTATAATTAAACAAAGTGGGTAAATTTTGTAATTTAAGTTCTTCTTCTTATTATTATATCTGGGCAACGGAATGATTATAAACATATGTCATTGCGCAGCTAAAACTATAGTTTATTAGGTTATTTTTTTAATTTAATTCAAAAAAGTGGTAGACTAGCCTTGTAAAATGCTCTAAGAATAGAGCAGGAAAAAGAGGCGATTTTTCCCTGGGCGTATGTTTAGACAGAAAAGATGTGGTCTAGTCTGAAATGGACATTATGTGGACTATAGGAAATTTGCATTTGGTTTGGGCAGTTGCTCACTAAATAAAAATTTCTACCATATGATAATGATTTGTTTATACATTGATCTAATCACACAGCACTGTTGCGTTTTTTTTAGTTTGATGAAATGTCAATTGAAAAAATCATTCTCACAGCAATCTTTGACAAGCCCGAAATCGCCACCTTTTTAAATTGATAGTTGTTTCTTACACATATAAATACAACCTTCTAATTGAAAAAGTGGCGATTTCGCGCTTGTCAAAGATTGCTGTGAGTATGATTTTTTCAATTGATATTTCATCAAACTTAAAAAATGTAACAGTTTTGTGTGATTTGATCAATGTATAAACAAATCATTATCATATGGTGGAAATTTTTATTTGGTGAGCAGCTGCCCAAACCAAATGCAAATTTTCTATAGTCCACATAATGTCTATCTCAGACTAGTCCAAATCTTTTCTGTCTAAACATACGCCCGGGGAAAAATCGCCCCTTTTTCCTGCTATATTCTTAGAGCATTTTTCAAGGATAGTTTTAAAATATGAACATACCATTTTAAATAGTGTTGTTATGACTGTTCTTAAACGATTTGTAACACCGATTTTTTCAGCCCTTTTTTACAAAACATACAAAAACAACCAACTTTAATCGCTTAAAATTAGCCTTTCTATTCCATAACGTCTTATGTAGAAATAATTATTAAAATAAGATAATTAATTTTTAATATAAACCGTTTATATTTAAAAATTTTTGTTTACCGTTTACTGTCAAATATGTTTTGATATAATTGATTTAATGCGGAAATAATGCGAAATAATTGATTTAATACAGCTAATATGACCTGTGCACGGTTTGGAAATACCCCCCCCCACTTTATTGGAGGATTTGCCTCTCCCCTTTTTTTATTGCCCCCCCCCGCCAAAAAAATGAAAAAGTACCCTAAAATTATGAACGCCATTTTTGACCTATGATGACGCCATCATCGTGAATTTTTTGCAGTTTTCAGCTTATTTTAATGTATTTTAAGCCATTTTAGACTTATTTTTACCATATTTTTGCTTTTTTGTCCCTTTTCCCCTTCTTTTTTTCTTTTTTCTTTCTTTTTTCTCCCCTGCTTGCCCCTCCGTTTTATTGCCCCCCATTTAAAAAAGTTGCCCCCCGTGCCCCCCGTTTTGGAATTGCCCCTCCCCAATAAAACCCCGGGGGGCAGTGCACAGGTCTGATTAGTCATCGAGAACACCTGGGTTTAATTTGCCTGTAATCTCTTTTTGAGTTAATAATGAACAAAAATTTTTTCAGTATATTTTGTCTAATACTTTAATTGTTTCAGTCTAATATTACGGAAATTTATCGTGTGGATTCTCGTAATTTCTACCAACTCATTTGGTTTGCAATAATCGCTTTACCAAATATTTAGTAACTGCATTACTAAAGGTTTTGTAGGTAAAAATTTAGTACTAAATTTCTGGTAGGTAATAAGTAAGTACCAAGAACTTGGTATAAACTACAAATTTTTTGGTAATTGTTACCAAATAGAAAGTTAATTCTTTGTGCCGCTGCAAAAAGTACCAACTTTCTTTTAATTCTAGTGTTCAATTGTTCTGTTTTTAACATATTTTTAACATATTTTTTTCTCATTTTTTCAATCTTTTTTATATTTTTTTTAATATTTTAATATTGTGTATGTTTTGTATTTTTTGATAGTTTTATCCGACTTTTCGTAACTATTATTGTATTTT
>JASAMX010005325.1:0-50314 GCA_030248175.1 Microlaimidae sp. YZB2_3
TAAGCAAAACCTAAAAATCAAGCAAAATTGTATTATGGTAAATTTGTTTTTTTTTTTACAAATTTATTTATTTTAAACAAATTTACCATAATACAATCCCAGTATTCTTGGACTGAATTCAAATATTTAAAATTTAAATCCCAGTTTTGAGCAGCAAGAAATAATGCAATGCTGTTATAATCAGCATTTTTAAAGTCCGGTACCAAAAGGTCATTTTTATGATAATTGCTTTCATCATACAAATTTAAGTTAATTTCACTGCATATTACAGCATGATCTGAATTACCAAAATTTACTGCTAGCTTAACTTCATTAAAAATTTCTGGATCATTACACAGAATTATATCTAAAAAATTTTTACCTCGTGATGGTTCTAACACAACTTGGGAAAGTCCTAATGTTATAAATGTTGTGTAGTATTTAATTTCATTTTGTGAATTGCTAAGTATAGAGTTTGTGTCCCACTTAATTTCTGGTAAGTTTAGATCACCAACTAAGACAGTTGTATGTGTATGATTACTTATATAAGTTTTTATAAACTCCAACAACAAAGAATCTTCTTCAGCTTTTATGTTTGGGGGTCTATATATGTTAATGAGACGGATTTTACTACTTGAAATAATAAGATCAATTGCCAGTGCTTCAAGATTTTTATATTTTTCACAGACTAATACATGGTTATACTTTATTTGTTTATTAATCAGAATAAAAATTCCTCCCCCTTTTGTATGAATTCTATCTTTCCTAACTATATTAAAATCATAGTTTTTAACTAGAAGTTGATTGGGAATATCTTTATTAAGCCAGGACTCCTGAATCATCAAAATATCAGGTATACCATAATCATACATGGGCAAGTTGGTCCGGAGTGGGGGGGGGTTAAACCCCAAATTAGGGGGGGGGGGTTAAAATCCGAGAAACGCAAAATACCCATATCGTTTTTTTTCTGGAGTGCATTTTACCCATATCGTTTTTCGATTTTGAAGGAAAAATAGGTTAAAAACACTAATTTTAGGTCAAAAAGCCCTTTTTATTGCATTTTTGAGCTTTTTATTGCTTAAAACATTCATTTTGACCTCAAAACTTAAGTTTGGAGGCAGTTAGAAGTCATTTTAAAGACATTTTTTTTCTTCATTTTTCCAAAATTGGGGGGGGGGTAAACTTTTACCCCCCCCCCCACTTCGGAGGGGGGGGGGGGGGGTTAAACCCCACTTCTCAGAATTTGGGGGGGGGTTAACCCCCCCCCCCCCCCGTGCCCATGTATGACCAAAATTAATGTCAGCTCCTGAAATTAGGAGCTCAAACTCATCCAGATGACTTAATATAGATCTTACATTCATTGATGTTAATTTTAAAGAACTTTTTTTAACATGATTTAATATATTGTATATATATTTCAATAGATTGTTTTATAACTTGCATTGCATGTAAGATTATGGAAACTTGCATTTATGATCAATTTTTTTTTGATTTTTTAAAATTTTTCCTGGAAATAAAAAATTTTTCCGGAAATATCGTTAAAAGTTGCAGGATCCTCCGATGTTGTCGAAATTTTTCGCGGAGATGTCCGAGTTATGTGAGGCGTTGCGCATGAAGCCTTTGCACAGTAAAAAAAAAACAAGTTCCCAGGCAATTCGAGTAAGTTTTTGGTTGAGGCGTTTGGCTTAAAGTTGTTTAAACCCAAACAACGAAAGTGATAACGCTCCTCGCAGTTGTAGCACTGGACGTGTGTAGAATTGTGTTCTCCCGCAGATTTTCCGCAATTGGCACAGGTTTCAGAGTTCCCGCAGTCGGTTAAGGACGAAAGAGATCCATTTGACATGGCGTCATAGGCAAATGGAAAATACGTGGAAAAGGGCTGACGGCAGGTCAATTAGGTAAGAAGTTGTTGTAAAAAACCACTTAAAGTTCAAGAGTTGTGATTCTTTGAAAGAGCAGAATATGACCAAAGTTTTTGTAGAAGTCAAAAACAAGAAGAAAGTTTTTGATGGCGATAGAAGTGAATAGCAAACAAAATACAATTTTTCCGGAGAATTTTTAAATAAATTATATTCAAAATCCATAAAAATAAAGCCATTTTTATCCGTAATATTTGGTGGAAATGTTATAATAAATTACAGGAAATACTTTATAAAATTTTAGACGTTTCGAGCAGCCAAATTAAAAATGCAGAATTAATAATTTTGAAAAGGGAGAAGGAAAAACTTGATATGACCACGCGTGAACACGGCTTCTTTATCCTACAGAGGGAATTCTACTTAGATGTTGTAAGTGTTCATAGGAATGTACATAATTTTGAAAATCATTTGAAGACCAGATATAATTGAACCAAATATTTTATATTTTAATTTAACTCTTTTCACCTTGTTTGTCCTTTTTTTACTAAAATATTTGCATATTTAAAAAAAACGTGACTTTTTAATGGGACAAGAAACTTGTTTGTAAATTTTACAACCTGTTCTGGAAAAATTGAAAAAATTGTCTTCATCGGGAATGAAACCTTAGAAATTTGCATGTAATTCCCGGACTTCAACCACTAGGCTAAATCGACAACTGGGAAGTATGAGTAAATGAGGCTTTATAAACAATAGTTTTGTTCATAGAAGTTTACAAACAACCCAGTAATTTCATAAAGGCTGATTTATTCGTACATGGCTTTTCACAAACAAAATTCAGAGAGAACAATAATAACAATGAGTGTATGATGTGATATTTAATGTTTTGTTTTTGATCAGATAACAGAATTAATATCATACTAAGCATAGTTTATGCATAGTTTAATTTCTGTTTTCATCATTTCATTGTGTTTATTTTTTCTTTTTCTATTTTTTTTTTCTTTTTTTTTTTTTTTTCATCAACAACATCAAATCTGCGACTTAATTGCCGCCAATATGAATCACAATTGTAACTAATTATCAATGAACATAGCTATCTGATATGACTTTAAAGGCTCAAAAAGAGCGCTTATTTAAGTCAGTTCCAAAACTCTTCTTGAATTTAAATTTTTAATTTTTAATCTTGAATTTTTAATTCAATATGTTTTTGTATTGATTTTGTTATTTTGTGTTTGCAAAACTGAATCAGTCTTTAAACTGATTTAGTTTTGCAAACAACAAAAAAGCTGTTTTTGTTGTCAATTTTAGAGAGTTATGAATCTTTTTGAAATTGGGAATGAATGTGTAGAATTTGAAATTTTATTCAGTTTTATATATTAGGTGCATACAATTTCAGTGAAGAATATATACTTGTTTATGTAGGTTACTGTTCTTATTGACAAAATAAATAATAATAAATTAAATAAATAGAAATAAAATAGGCGGAAACAATTTCACGCAAATAATGAATGCAAATACTGATTGGCATCAGTATTTGCCAATTTGAAATGCAAATACTGCTGCGAGGAGATACACTAGAAATTTTTTCCACTAAAATTATTGTCGCGGAAATATTTAAACACAAATTAAATAAAAAAATCTCAGAGCTTAGCGCTCAAGATAACGTTTGGCTTAATTTTTAGATTTCACGTTTTTGCTTGAGAAAAAATTAAGGATTTTTTGCTTAATAAAAAGTGTTTACGTTTATGTTAGCAGTGTTTACGTAATTACTAAACGAAACCTTTTCAAACTTTGTGTTTTCACCTCTTTTGTCTGCATGAGGATTTTGAAATTTAGTTGATATTTTGACCAGGGGATATTTGGACTCACCACAATTTTTTTCTGAACACAGAGTTTTGTGCATCTATTTCATTTGGTCCATGTGGTAACGGGACTTTAGAGCCGGAGTGAGGGGACTTTAGAGCCGAGGGTCTTTAGAGCCGTAGTGTGGGACTTTAGAGCCGTATTGGAGGGACTTTGGAGCCGTAAAGTAACTTTTGTGTTCAGAAAATTCATAAAAAATTAAAATTAAGGGACTTTAGAGCCGAACTCCTAAATTTATTATTTTTTTGTTATGTGCGTTACATATTTTACAAATTTAGTACGTTTTTTATAGAAATTACTGAGATTTTGACATGTAAAACTGTTTAACACCTTTCAATAGTATTTTTAAAAACCTTTTGGTGTCAGCAAAGAATATTTTCGGCAAAATATTTTTCAAAATGTTTTTTTCTTTAGGCACTAAATTTATCAGCATTTCAATAGCTTTTAAGCTTTTTTTAGACTTTTATCAAAAGTTTTAGGTTTTGCTTAGGCTTAGAAAAGAAAAAGTTTTTTTTGTCTTGATTTTTGTTGTGCAAAAATTTTTTAACATAAAACATCTTTTATATTTTTATAATAAATATTTTAAAAAACGTGAATCTTAACCCTTAGCCATACTTTAAATTCATATAAAAAAATCTTTATTTAAACAAATCAAAAATCGAAGCCATGTTCTTGCACTAAAATAATAATATGAAGTTTATCAATTTCTCGAGCATAATTAATTTTTAAATTTCCATTTTAAATTTACTAATTTAATGGTTTTTAAGCTTAATTTAATGTTTTTGATAGGGTAATTCAGTTTAAAATCATTAATTTTCAAAAATTTACATGAAGAAACAGCCAAAATGATTCAAAAAGCATTTAAATTTGTTTAATTTGTTCTTTTTTGTTGATTCCGCCTGACCTGCACATCAATATATAATTTGCAGAAATTTGAGGCGGAGTCGGAGTCAGAGTCGGTGGAATTTAGTGTTTGCCAGAAATTTTTATGTGTTATGTAAATGTTTTAATATTACTTGCATATTGTTTTACCATTGTTTGCAAACGCATTCTTCATTTCGGCTCTAAAGTCCCTGTTGCGGCTCTAAAGTCCCCAGGTCCGGCTCTAAAGTCCCGGCTCTAAAGTCCCTCGGCTCTAAAGTCCCCAAACCGTCCATGTTTTTAATTAGCATGGACATATTATTTTCGGACAGATAAGTGAAAATCACAAAAACTGCAAAGTCAGTCAGATCCAAAAAACTCAATTAACCCAAATAAATTACTCTTTACTGGTTTTCTTTAGTAATTTTATTTTATCCATATGTTCTAAAACATTAGTATCAAAGTACTGTAGTGTAATAAAAATTTATTTTAAAATGAGCGCAAAAGTGAAGTCGTTGTTTGAAAAACTTTTATCCACTTGGAAAGGAGAAAAAACCTCAAACATAGGTGCTGTTGAAGATATCATTAACGAATTAAAGGTATACTTAATAACTATAATATTTTGTAAAATTCCTATGTTAATCTGTATTCCCAGCAGGCCCTGTGCCAGGGGGGCAGGGGGCCATGCTCTCCCTTTTTGGGTTGGCCGGGGTAAAAATTTATTACCGCGGGGAAGTTGGCATGTTTTCGCGCATATTTTCCCGCCGGCTTTCCCGCTGACTTTTGCTTTTATGCGGTGTTTAGGCAAAAATGACAATAAGTATTCATGAAAATAGCTAAAAACTAATGAAATATGAATTTTCTAATTAGTTTTGATATTAAAATAAATTTGATTAGAATTAAAATGCGTTTTTTTAAAAAAACCTTTAGCATGCGTTCACGCCGGCTTTCGCAATTGAAAACACTTTAGCATGCGTTCCCGCATGTCTTCCGCCGGTCTTCCGACTCCATTTGTTTCACTCGTTTTTCCAATAACCTTAATTACGACACGTTCCCTTTAACAAATAAGGCAGCTAAAACAGGAAAGCCAGCAATTCCGGAAACCAACTGAAAGCCAGCATGCGTTCCCGCATGTCTTCCGTCGGTCTTCCGCATAATTACTAACATTACTATAACATTATTATTACTCTATTATACTAATAACTTTTAAATAAAAGTAATGTAGTCAATGAAGTGAATAAATAAAAAGCCATAAAACTACACGGCAGTTACTGCAAATTTGAAACAGGCATTTTTATTAAATTATCCCATTTTTTAAATCTTAATTTTTTCACGACTGCATTTTGATTCATTTATAAGCGCCGGTTGCTGTACAAAATTGGTGAAGACCAGAAAAAAAGTAAAAATATTTTTAGAACCCCCATACTCTCGACAATCTCACAAATATTCATTCATATTGGTTAAAGCACTATTAAAAAAATTTTCTTAACAGCATAAAATGTATCTTGAAAAAAAGGTCCTTTTTTGGCTATAAAACACCATTTATTTTCTTAAAGGGTAGTTTAATCACTTTTTATTGCCCAAAATTAAGATTTTTAATGCCCAAATTATGTTTTTTTGGTGAAATTCTCAAACTGATTTTTCGTACACGTTTAGTACTTGTACCTTATATACCATTGACATTGAGTCTGGCCCCCTCCTTTCGAAAATCCTGGAACAGGCCCTGATTCCCAGGTACGATTTCCATACGCGTCCCAGATCTAATTCGACCGACAAAAAATTAAATACATACTTATTAAAAAACATATGCATAGCCTGAATCGGACAAGAGCTCTTTTTTTCAGGTCATTTTAGAATTTAAATCTTCCGTGAGCAGTGGCGTGCCCAGGGGGGGGACGGGGGGGGGGCGGCCGCTTCCCCCGAAATCCGGCGAAGCCGGATTTTTTCTTTTTGAATTTTGGGAGAGAAAATTTTTTTTCTTAAATATTAATACAGAAACTTTCCTGATGCCTTCCAAAAGCATATTAATAGTCAAAAAACCAAATTTTCCCCGCTTCGCGGGTAGTTTAAATTGACAATTTATCTCAGTTTTTCAATTTCAAATCGATTTTGCCGCTCAATAGTTAAGGCATACATGTTAAATAAAACTACTAAAACACTATTAACCTTTTATTAACGTTTTAAACACATGTTTTAAGTGGATAGGAATAAAAAAAACCTTAAATTTTGTTTTAATTATCATCTGGAATTAAAATTTCTAGTGTATTTTAGCGCCTTAAATTAAAAATTTTTTCCCCGGACCCTCCTGACAAGGGGCTCTGCCCCTTGACCCCGCTGGGGGGCTCTCGCCCCCCAGACCCCCATTTCTGGGGGGCTGCCGCCCCCCCAGAGCCCCCCTCAGGGTTAGTATGTACCCCCCAGACCGCCCCCCCCCAAATGAAATCCTGGGCACGCCACTGTCCGTGAGGAATTAATTATCAGCCCATTTAAACCCAAAAGGTCTTTTTTTCAGAATATGCAATTTATAATGATGTTAAGAAAAAAATTTTGCAAATCAGAAAAGTAAATTAAAAATTTTGTTTTGACAATTTTAGAACTAGAAGTCTGAAAAATTCAAAATTTTTTGAAAACAGAAAGAAAAATATTAGAAAGTGACGTAGACCACCAAAAACATGGACAACAAAATGTTTTTGGCTTTAAACGCTAAATTAAACTCGGTTTTTCACCGATTGATTATTCTTAAGCCGAACCAAAAAATTAAAAAATCAAAGAAAATTTGAATATAATTGATTTTTATTTTAATAAGTTGTTTTTAAAGAAAGCGAATTTTTTTCACAACTAAAATTAGGTGGGTATTTTAACTGTTATTATAAAAAATTGACAGCTAATATAGAAAAAAGAAGTATAAATATTTGTAAATTGTAACTACCAGACACTTGGTAATACGAGAAAAATATTATTAATTTTAATTTAAAACCTAATAAAAAATTTCCTAAATAACATAAATTATACATGCCATCAAAGGACATTTTTTGGGTATATATAAACTTATTCATTCATAACTATTTTTGAAAAGTTCAAATCTGAAAAATAACATTACAAATCAATGAAGTCTACGTGTTTGATTTAGGGTGCAAAATGTTTGTTTAGTGTATTTTACTTAAGGATCGGTCCAGTCAAATTTTGGGACTTGTATGGGGATTGTACAAAAGTTCCATACCGATCGCGATTCGTGTACCAATATTACCGAAATTTAATTTGATTAACCGATTAAAAATAGACGAAATAGACGCACAAAACATGATTTTACGTATCACTAACTTAAACCTTATTTTTAATGTAATTTTTAAAATTTTAAGATATTGTGTAAAAAATTAAAAAGTACATTTAAAACTAATAAATAATAGTTTGATTGAAATGGGCTTTCCAACTTTTTACAAAAAAAAAGAAAAATTTCAAAAATAGCATATTATTACTATATAAAATCCCGCTATCAGAAAATTTTTTATTACGCTCTAAATTTCATATATTCGGTTCGGTTTTTTGTCGTATTTTTAGGTCTGTTGGAGTTTTACTTTACTTTTCAAAATATTTCCTAATACACAATTTAGCTTAATTTTAAGGTTTCGCGAGGGCTTAAAAAATAGTTCTAACAAACAAAAAAACTATTTTCAAAATTTTTTTAAAGCCAAAAAATGTACATAACATTATTTATGATTTATTATATCTATTTTTATTAGATAATAAAATGCGTGCTGGCAGTGTGTGTGACTATTAACATTTGCTTTTTTTAAAGACCCCTAACATTTTTATATGTTAAAATATAGTTTTTAATTTATTTAGTTTTTAAAGTACAAAATTTATTTTAACAGCAAAAATTTTGCATATAAAAAGGTAATTTTTGGGGTTAATTAGGCTAATAACTCTTTACAAAGGTGTAAATCCTACGAATAAAATTTACATATATAATATCTGAGATAAAATGCAAGACATTTTTTTGATAGATAATTAGAATTTTTGTAGTGTTTTGTCTTTGATGGTCCAATCGAACAAATAGCTTTCATTTTAATTTAAATCCATGTTATTCTGAATTTAAAACACTGCCTCATGTTTTATTGTTGTATTTTGTTGCGTTTGACATTCTTTTTTTAGATAGAATTTCTAAGCATGCCGTTTTTACCTTCAACGGTTCCAAATGAAAAAGATTTTGAAATTTTACAAATGCAACGTAAGTTTGCAAAACAAAAGTAATTAAAAAATTGTGTTTTTACCAATGCCAGTTTAAGCAAGGTATACAAAATTCCATACGCAGTACTTTATTTCGAGAAGATTATACGAAATTAAACAATAAACTCTCACAAAATTTAAGTTTGGCAATTGCTAGAAGTAGTTTTTAAGGATTTTTCCTCATTTTTTTTAAATTGGGCCAAAAAGGGTTACCTTTTCTCCCACTACTAGTGCAGTGTGGGTGAGTTAAACCCTTTTTCAAAATTCGAGGGTTAATTTCCAACTCTGGTGTGCATGTACGGCATAGAGTTACAGATAAAGATGGTCACCGAAACTAGATAAAAGGTCTTTACCCTCTGTAAATGACATTTTAAAATTTGAAAGCAGGTAGGGAGAGGGTTTAATCTGGGGGTCAAAAAACTTAAAATCCAGAGAATGGTCAGAAGGAGGCCCAAAACAGAATTTTCAACCAGTAATTTTTGTTAAAGGTAATTACTACATTTTATTAAATAAAAATATATTTAGGCATAAAAAAGGACTGAGGATAAAAAACTTAAAATTTGGTGCGAGAGCCCCCCTTCTCCTTCCAGATTTTTTAGGGATCCCCAAAATTTTAGGCTAGGTCTCCACTTCACCACCACCCAAAGGCTTAGCCAGAGGGGGTTATGGAGGTTGTAACACTAACACCCCTCCCTTTTGTGCTGGCTGGCGGAGGTAAAAATTTGGGGGTCCTAAGAGAACAATTTTAAAAATTTTTCTCGCGCTTCGCTTCGCTCAGCGCTCGACATTTATATACCTTTTTATAACTTTTAAGTGATGTTTCTAATGAATTTCAAAGACAATTTTTGACAAATTTTTCGTGCTGTCGCAAGATTTTTAATGTTATACCTTTTTAAACGGAAAATTGTTCACGTTTAACTTAAAAAAACAATGCAAATAACAGCAAAAAGAATCACGTAGCGCAAAGTGCAAAAATTTTTACCCTTTTTTAATGTCTTTTTGATGGTATTTTGAAAATTTGGAGTACAACCCCCCTTTTTGAAAAATTTGTATGGAGTACAACCATACATGGGAAAGTTGGTCCGGAGTGGGGGAGGTTAAACCCCAAATTAGGGGGGAAGGTTAAAATCTGAGAAACGCAAAATATAATACCCATATCGTTTTTTTTCTGGAGTGCATTTTACCCATATCGTTTTTTTGATTTTGAAGGAAAAACAGGTAAAAAACGATAATTTTAGGTCAAAAAGCCCTTTTATAGCATTTTTGAGCTGTTTATTGCTTAAACATTCATTTTGACCTTAAAACTTAAGTTTGGAGGCAGTTAAAAGTCATTTTAAAGACATTTTTTTCTTCATTTTTTTAAAATTGGGGGGGGGGTTTAACCATTTCTCCCCCACCCCCACTTCTGTGCACAGGTCCGTTTATTGCTATATAGTAAGTATTATATATTTTTAATTGATTTAATCGCATTTCGTCGTTACTACAGCAACATAAGCCGTAGTCATTATAAAATCCACGAGACCTTGACTCATTTTCTAGGAAATGAAGGCGCTGTTTAGAATCTAAAGTGAGTCACACGCAGTCGCATATATTTTATACAAATTGCCGCTTATTTTGTAGTATTTCCAAAAATATATAATATAACGAAAAATGTGCAACTCCTATAAAAAAAGTACGGAAAAGTAGGCCATTATAATGAGCCTCTTCATTTAAATGACACTCTCCATAATAATGGCATAGTAGCCATTTTAATGCGGGAAAATATGCTGTTCGCCTAGGTTATTCTGTACAAATGTGCGCGGATCAATAAAAACATTTTATTTCATTTGGGGGATACGCGCGCATTTAGTGTAAAGTGACGTAAGCAACGGCATATTTTCCCGCATTAAAATGGCTATGCCATTATTACGGAGAGTGTCATTTAAATGGAGAGGCTCATTATAATGACCTACTTTTCCTCACTTTTTTGTATAGGAGTTGCACATTTTTCGTTATATTATATATTTTTGGTATTTCTGTTATAGGGGACGTGCTGGAAATAGCCGTGTGTGTAGCCGTGCTGAAAAAGGACACGGGGGCATTTTCAAGAGCCGTATCCCAGCTGAAACATTACTATAACGAAGTCGGGTAAGACATTTAGAAACAAAAAATCTAAATGAAATTAGTTGGTAACTTGCGTGTGTGATGATTTTTAATTATTAAACTTAAATTAAAAACATACGTAAAACAGAAGTCAGAGCATAGGATTCGTTCGAGTGAGGAAATTTTCCCTCTCCTCCTCCCCCCTTTAGAAGGCCACCGCCCAAGATGTCCTTTTTTGGCGTAGTGGTTCAAAATTGTGGCGCTGCTACAACTACTACACAACAAAACTTACAAAGCACTAAAACAACAAATCCACACAAACACATTCACAAACCACATCAACAACACTCCAATAAACCCAATACTTCAAACAAAAGCAATAAGCAACAAGAAAGAAAATCTTCCTCGGGGGGTCAGGAGAACCCTTGCCCAATTTAGGGCGGGGAAATCTTCTTTCCTCTACTCCTACCTACACAAAATCATTCCCACACAATACACATCACCAAACTGCCCTCTATGTAAAACACAAACACACACAACACAACATATTTTCACATGCACACACATTAACACGACTTTGCAGACCTGTGCACTGCCCCCCCCCCCGGGTTAAAAGTGGGGGGGGGCAATTCCAAAAGGGGGGCGGGCACGGGGGAAACTTTTTTGAAACGGGGGGGGGTAATAAAACGGGGGGGGGCAAGCCGAGGGGAAAGAAAAAAAAAGAGAAGAAAAGAAAAAAAAGAAGGGAAAAAAGAAAAAAAGGGACAAAAAAAGCGAAAATAAGGTAAAAATAGGTCTAAAATGGCTTAAAATACATTGAAATAGGCTAAAAACTGCAAAAAATTCGCGATGATGGCTCAGATGATGATGATTCATCATCAGAGGTCAAAAATGGCGTCATAATTTTAGGGTACTTTTTCATTTTTTGGCCGGGGGGGGCAAATCCTCCAATAAAACGAGGGGGAGGGCATTTCCAGACCGTGCACAGGTCTGACTTTGGGACCAGAGGACCTTTGGGCGAACCCCGCAGCGGTTGCTGATCTCCTCCGGGAATGGGAAGAGGGGGTGAGCAAGGCGAGGAGCGTCCCGAACGGACAAGACTAGGGTTGAATGAAAGTCTGGCCAAAACACAACAACCCACCGGACCTTTCTAAAAACATGTATAAACTAGTGATGTTCCTACCTTTCAATATCTTGCTCCTGAGCTCTGGCTATTTATGAAGGAAGCTCCGGAGCTTCGCTCCTTAGGGTCTCTCCGGAAAGTTTTCTTAAGTATGGAAAATCGCGATTTTTGTCATACGAGATCTCGCGAAATACAGAAATGTTTCCATAAAAAATCAATATGGGTGTTAAAAAGACGGAAATACCACGATTATAAAGTGCACATTCATTATATTATTGGCAGTAGTTGAAATAATTGATATTAAAAATCAAACTGCAACGAAATTTTTTTAGAATCCTTAAAAATATTCACTACTCAGTATTTATTAAAAAAATACTTCCACAGGCGTGTGCACGGTCTGGAAATGCCCCCCGCTTTATTGGAGGGTTTACTCCCCCGTTTTATTGCCCACCCCCCGCCAAAAAAATGAAAAAAGTGCCCTAAAATTATGACGCCATTTTTGACCTATGATGACGCCATCATCGTGAATTTTTTCAGTTTTTAGCCTATTTCAATGTATTTTAAGCCATTTTAGACCTATTTTTACTTTATTTTCGTTTTTTTGTCCCTTTTTTCCCTTTTCCCTTCTTTTTTTCTCTTTTTTCTTCTTTTTCTCTCTTTTTTTTTCTTTCACCCCTGCTTGTTCCCCCCGTTTTGTTGCCCACCCTCGTTTAAAAAAAGTTGCCCCCCGTGCCCCCCGTTTTGGAATTTTCCCCTAATAAAACTCCGGGAGGCAGAGCACAGGTCTGCTTCCACTAAAGAGGAACTGTTAACCCTTTTTCACGTACATAAAAACCAATGAAAGTATTTTAAATTTTGTATTTATGGTTGAATATACGATTTTCCGTGAAAAATGGGGGTTACGGTTACGTTCTTTAAAATTGCGACGATTTCGAAAAAAAAAACACATGGATTTAATTTAATTTGGTAAATTTTAAGCTCCAAATAGTAAATTTTTATTGAAATATATGATTTTTAAACTGCAATAATAGCTCTCGTGCTGTTAATCTGTTGTGTGTACATATTTTAGATTTGATAATGGCCGTAGGTTTATAAACCTCTTTTAGAAAAGCTCACCAAATGTATCTGTGGCGCAGTCGGTAACGCCTAGGGTTCAAATTTTTGAGGTCGAGGGATTGATTCCCACTGTGAACATATTTTCATTGCCACATTTTTTATTTAACATTAATATTATTTGTAAATATTTAAACCGCATTTTGTTTCCTACTTTTTGCCGTTTATTGGAATTTTTGTCGTTGGTATATTTTAAAATATTATAATTCTCTATAATTACAATAGATAATAAAATAAATTGTATGTAACAATGTAAGCAAAAAAATAATTTTGTTCTGTATTTCTACTGGTTTTTTATTGAACGATGTGAATTGAAAACTGTCCAGACAGATCTAAAATGAGAGATTTTAAGCTTATTTAGCCTTGCAATATGTGTTAAGAAATTATATTAGCATTTTTAAGACTTTTTTATTTTTATTAATAGTTTAAAAAAATATTTTACAAAAATTTTTTGAAACCAAATCATCTATGAAATTACTCTCTAGTTATTCATGAAATCAATACAAAAATAGAGCGGAGCTCCGGAGCTCTAAGCTCCTTCACTGGTATAAACATAAATAACCTATGTATCCTGCATTCGCCTTCTTTTCTTTCCAAAAAACTTTGCTTGACTGAGACATAAGCAAGCTGTTCCGCATTTTTGGGCTGGGGGAGGGAGGGAGGAGGGAAGGGTTAAAAAACCCGTTAAATTTTAAAGAACGAATTGTTACATACCACATCGTGCTTTTTTTTGAAATTCATTTTACCACTGAATTAATAGGTAAAAAACGCTAATTTTAGGTCAGAAAAGTACTTTTAAATTGCAAGCCTTTTTTGCTTAATTTTAAGCGTTTTTTTTAATATTTATTTTTACCTTAAAAAACAAACCTTAGTTTAGAGGTCAAAACTTAATTTGAACATATTTTTTTTAATTTTCAAAATTTGGAAGTAGAATAAAACTTTTCAATTCTATTCCCGAATTTTGAAATTTGGTAGGAGAATTGATATATAAAAATGCAGGGCTACTCGATTAAACACCCTTTCTTTAGGGAATTTAGGAGAAATTTAGGAAAATTTAGGAGAAAGTTAATTCCCAACCCACCCCATCCCTCACTCAGACCCATGTGTACACAGTGAGTAATAAAAACCGTAATAAATTAGTGATGGGCAGTTCTGGCTTTCGGATGTTTCGGGAAAAATTTGTACATCCGGTTCCTGTTCTGGATTTTTGAAAAATCTCAATTCCGGTTCCGGTGTTCCTGGAGTTTTGCAGTTTAATAGGCAGTTCCGGGTTCTGCATGTTCCGGGCAAAATTTAGAATTCCGGTTCCGGTTCCGGATTTTTTTGGAAAATCTCAATTCCTGTTCCGGAGCTTCCGCAGTTCCGCCCATCACTACTCAGACCTGTGAACGGTCTGGTAATGCCCCCCCTCCCGCTTTATTGGAGGATTCGCCCCCCCCCCGCCAAAAAGAAAAAGTGCCTTAAAATTATGACGCCATTTTTGACCTATGATGACGCCATCATCGCGAATTTTTTTTGCAGTTTTTAGCCTATTTTAATGTATTTTAAGCCATTTTAGACCTATATTTACCTTATTTTCGCTTTTTTGTCCCCTTTTTTCCCTTTTCCTTTTTTCTCCTTTTTTCTCTTTTTTTCTTTCTCCCCTGCTTGCCCCCCGTTTTATTGGCCCCCCCATTTCAAAAAAATTGCCCCCCCCCCCGTTTTGGAATTTCCCTTCCCCCAAAAAAACCCGGGGGGGGGGCAGTGCAGAGGTCTGACTACTAATAGTCAAGAGGTGTTAGTTAGCTACCCCTTGACCCCTCTCACTCCTAACCGAAGTTTTCGGCACATTTGGCAACATTATTTTCGCGGCATGTATATATGTATAACTACAGTACCTAATACATTGTTTAGTACGCGATTTTTAGAGTTGTGGTGGATAAGAAAAGCGAATCTCCTTTAAAATACCAAATGCTTGGTTTAGACCTCATGTGTTTGTTATCCGCTAACAAGCTACCAGAGTTTCACATGGTATGTAATGTAATCATTTTTTCTGTATTTTCCTATTATTGAGTTATATAGTATATTTTGCCCTAGCATTTAGCAAAAAATGTTTTATTAAGAAGATTGTGTACTATATTTTGACAGTTTTTAATATTATCTAAAACCCTATTTTAAATCCTGAAAATCTCAAAATAAGTAAATCAAATCATTATTTATTTATTATAATTAAATTAAGTCATAATTAATTAAGTTGTTATTATTTTCATTTCCAGGAATTGGAACAAACTTTTTACCTACTCGTCTGCGTAGGAAAAAATGTTTTATATACCATGAAAAATATTGTAGATATATGTATTTACAGTATTTTGAAAATTTTTTTGTTGATAAAAAGAACTCAAACGCTATTTTGTAAATCCAGAAAATCTTAAATTAAATAAAATAATTATTTACATAGATGTTTTTGAAGGGGGGAGGACACAGAGGGGTCCACCCCTCTCTGGAGCCCCTCCTCCTAGAAAAAATCCAGAGAACCCCCTCCCCCCGAAACTCCAGAGCGGTCCGGCCTGACCCCCCACGGGAGAAAAATCCAGAGGCCCCCCTCCCCCCGAAGCTCCAGAGTGGTCCGGCCTGACCCTCCTGACCAATTTAGAAGTATAATTTTTTATTTACTGTCAAAAACATGGTTTTTTAATTAAAAACAGTGTTTAAATACACTTTTTAGGCCTAAATAGGCTGTTTTAGTATAAAAAATTTAATATTAGACCTAAAACCACTTAAAATATTGATTTAAAAAAACTTTGTTAAAAAATCGGACCCCCCTGAGCCTCACCCCACTAAATTTAAAATCTCGCACTCGGGGTCGACCCCCCTAAAAAGCCAGGGGTCCGGACCCTCTCCACTCGGGGGCGGTCCATAGGTGAGAACGGTCCGAGAAGCTAGGGGGGTGGTTACCCAGGGTAAATAGAATTTTGAATTCTAGGAGGGGGGGTCCGGAGTCCGGACCCCTCCTAGCCTTTCAGAGGGGGTCGACCCGGGGTGCGAAATTTTGAAATCTAGAGGGGGTCAGGTAAGGTGGGGTCCGGTGTCCAAAGCAAAACAGTTTTAAACCATAATAACTTTAATAATTGTTCTTTTTATAGGATAATCCTACATGTTATTGAATAAATAGCTATATTATGGTGTAAAAAGGGTGTAAAAACATGAATATGAGTAAAAAATTCACGTTTTTGGAAGAAAATTTAGTATAAAAAAGTACTTAAAATTTTCCCGAGCGGGGAGGGGGGGTCAGATTTCAAATTCTAGAATTGGTAAGGGCAGGGTTTCATTTTGGGGGGGCGGATTGTAGTACAAAAAAAATTTCGGGGGGGGGGAACTCCCCGTTAATTTTTGAAACGTTAAAAAACAGGGATAAACATAGATAAAGCTGTATAATACACTGTTTTTCGCGTATAACCTGTTATCTAATGTTTTTAGCGGTAAAAACATGTTTTCTTAGTTAAAAATTACATTAGCACACAATGTCAGAGCCTGGATTTCACAAAAAAGGAATTTAGAGACCTTTCAGACCCCTTGGCTACACCCACATTGTAAACCAAACCACATGAGCAGCTTCTCGACTCCATGTTTTTTAGGCTACCTACCTACCTATATGAAAAAATCCGAGCCCACGCTATAGGTGGCTAGAAAATTTAGGAGGGGGGAGGTACAGAAATCAACCAATATGACTGTTTGTTTTGTTTCTGTGTAGTACTTATCAGACCTGTGCACGGTTTGAAAATGCCCCCCACGTTTTATTGGAGGATTTGCCCCCCTCCCCGTTTTATTGCCCCTCCCCCCGCGGAAAAATGAAAAAGTACCCAAAAATTATGACGCCATTTTTACCTATTATGACGCCATCATTGCAAAATTTTTGCAGTTTTTAGCCTATTTCAATGCAATTTAAGCTATTTAAACCTACTTTTACCTTATTTTCGCTTTTTTTTGTCCTTTTTCCCTTTTCCTTTCTTTTTTTCTCTTTTTTTCTCTTTTTTTCTCTTTTTTTTCTTTCTCCCCTGCTTGCCCCCTCCCGTTTTATTGCCCCCCCTCGTTTCAAAAAAGTTTGCCCCCCCGTTTCGGAATTGCCCCCCCCCCCCTTTATAACCCCGGGGGGGGGGAGTGCACAGGTCTGACTTATTACTTATAAAAAATATTGTACTAACTTTGAAATAACATTAGCATTAGGCAAGATAAATAGCGAGATATATGAATGTATATTATACATGGGCAGGTTGGTGCGGAGTGAAAGTTGGTCCGGAGGGGGGGGGGATTAAAATCCGAGAAACGAAAAATACCCATATCATTTTTTTTCTGGAGTGCATTTTACCCATATCGTTTTACGATTTCAAAGAAAAAATATTTAAAAAGGCTAATTTTAGTTCAAAAAGGCCTTTTTATTGCATTTTTGAGCTTTTTAATGTTTAAAAGATTCATTTTGACCTCAAAACTTAAGTTTGGATTCAGTTAGAAGTCATTTTAAAGAATTTTTTCCCTTCATTTTTCCAAAATTGGGGGGGTTAACCTTCCCCCCCCACTCCTGAGTGGGGGGTGTTAAACCCCCTTCTCAGATTTTGGGGGGTTAACCCCCCCGTGCCCATGTAATGATGTATACTATAGAAGGTGATCGCTGAGCGAAGCGAAGCGGAAAAAATTTTTGGGGGTCAACTAGGGTACTAAATTTTTTTTATAGTTTGGAGCCGAGCGATTAGCGAGGCGCTAGAAAATTTTAAATTTTTAGCCTCTGAACACCCCCAAATTTTACTATCTGGTGCCCGTTTCGGGGGGAGGGCGGCCGCCCCAACCGCCCAACCACTATCCTTATTTCCCTGGGTCAGAGGTAAAAAATTCGGAAATTTGTGGGGAGGGAGGGGCCCCTAGATTTTCGTCTAGGGGAGTGGCGTGCCCAATATTTTATTTGGGGGCGATCTGGGGGGTATATACTAACCCTGAGGGGCGGGGTCTGGGGGGCGAGAGCCCCGCCCCCCAGCAGGGTCAAGGAGCAGAGCCCCTTGTCAGGGGGTTCCGGGGTCAGAATGCCACCCGGGGGAGAAAACTTTTAATTTAAGGTGCTATAATACACTAGAAATTTTAATTCAAGATGATAATTAATACAAAATTTAAGGTTTTTTTATCCCTATACATTTAAAACATGTGTTTAAAACGTTAATAGTGTGTATAGTAGTTTCATTTAATGCCTTAACTATTCAGCAGCAAAATCGATTTGAAATCGAAAAACTAAAATAAATTGTCAATTTAAACTACGCACGAAGCGGTGAAAATTTGATTTTTTGACTATTAATATACTTTTGGAAGACATCAGGAAAGTTTCTGTATTAATATTTAAGAAAAAATTTTCTCTCCCAAAATTAAAAAAAACGTGAGGGTCCCCTTACAAAAAAAAAAATCCGGTTTCGGCGGATTTTGGGAGGGGAGGGGGCGGCTGCCCTCCCCTGGGTACGCCACTGGGCTAGGGGGTCGGGTCTCGGGGTCTCCCGAAATTTCGAGGCTAGGAGGGTGGACCCCACCCTGCCCCTCCCCCTTTCTCACCTATGGGGTGGACTCCCCCCAAACGGACCTGAACAAAAACATCTATGATTATTTATTTATACTAACATTAAATCATAATTAATTAACTGAGTATTTTCTTATCCAGGAATTGGAAAGAATCCCCACTCGTCTGCGCACGGAAAGTCCTTATATATCCACCCCGGTCCAGCTGGAGCAGCATCTGGTAGAAGGGGCGTACAACGAGATATTCTTGTCCAAAGCGAACATGCCTTCGCCATACTACACCTACTTCGTCAATATCCTTCTGGATACTGTCAGGTATACAGACCTGTGCACGTGCACTGCTTCCTCCCCCCTCCCCCTGGGTTTTATTGGAGGGGGGAATCAAACGCGTGGGGCACGAGGTGTAACTTTTTGAAACGGGGGATTGTCAATAAAATGGGGAGAACAAGCAGGGGAGAAAGAAAAAAAGAGAAAAAAATAAAACGAAATTAAGGTAAAAATAGGTCTAAAATTGCTTAAAATGCATTAAAATAGGTAAAAACTGCGATGATGGCGTTATAATAGATCAAAAATGGCGCCATAATTTTTGGGTACTTTTTTATTTTTGCGTGCGGGGGGGTAGCAAATCCTCCAATAAAGTGGAGGGGGGGAGGAGGAATTTCCAAACCGTGCACAGGTCTAGGTATACAGACCTGTGCACCCCGCTTTCTTAGTGGTTGTGCCCTCTCCCTCCCTCCCTGGCTGTGCAAAAACGTGTTTGGCAGAGCAGGAAATTTTGACCTTGATTTATACTTAAATTTTAGCTCGGAAAGAGGTGGGTTCGCTTTAGAAATCCAGAGGGTGTAGGGTGTCAAAATTTAAAATTTTTGGGGAAAGGGGAGGGGGGGAGGCTAACTTTTTCTAGGTGAAAGAAGTTTAATATTTTAAGGTGTGTACTGGGGTCCCCCCCATATCCCCCACCGTTTTAATGTCTCTCCGCTCAAAAATGAACATTATACCAAAAAAACATAATGCACCATTTTATCCATATTTCGCGCAAATTGGCAATTTTTCAGTATATTTTATCGCAATTTAAGCATAGATGCATTTGGTTGGGTACGCAAGGGGGGAAAAAGGTCCGCTCTCGGGTAAGAGGCCAAATTTTATAGGGGGCGGTATCCACGGGGACACACATGCACCCCCTGACTAGGAGGTCGACCTCGGGTGCAAAATTTCAAAATTGGGGGGTCTAGGGGGAGTGGGGTCTTTTAACAAAGTTTTTTAAATCAGTAATTTCAGTGTTTTTACGTCTAGTACTGCATTTTATGTATTAAAACAGCCTATTAGGTCTCAAAAGTGTATTAAAACACTTTTTTTCTACAAAAACCGTGTTTTTGACAGTAGGGTAGCTGACTTAATTTCGGCCACCTTTTTTAATTTTTTGGGATAAGTTTTTTCTAGTTTTTCCAATCGACCCAAAATTTTGGTCTTAAAATCAAACGATAGCTATTTTTGTTATTTCAGTGCAAAATTATAAAATTTCTGTTACACTTAAGGATCAGTGCAGGTTTAAAGTTTTTTTATAGTGGCCAAAATTAAGACGCGAGCCATTAACTTCGGCCACTTAGAAAAAACTTGGTTTAACTATTGCCAAAACGAGCAATAAAAACTTTTAAAGGTTGCAAATTTATCTCCAAAAAAATTCTTTATAAATACGGTAGTACGATGATATTTAAAAACAGCGAAAAACTGCAGGTTCTTTCACTTAAATTTTAAAGTGGCCGAAATTAACAGAATCTTAAAATGCGCAGTTAGTTAAACGAATTGCAAAATGATTTTAAAGAAAATATCAAAACATGAAAATTAACAATTTTGAGCCTTAAATAAAAGATATTTTAAGGTTATAATATAGTGCTTGTTCAAATTGACGCAGTTAAACACAAAGCAAAAAAAGAAAACACGAAAAAAATCTCACAAAAATCTCCTTAAATTACCAACATTCAGTCGGTCACAAAAAAATACTTTTGTTGCAATTTATTCTCATCATCCAGTTACTTTTGTGCTAGTTTTTTTGTGTTTTAAAAATAAGCCAATTTTCTAACACCATAAATTGGTGGCCGAAATTAAGGCCTGGCCGAAATTAAGTCAGATACCCTAAATATAAAACTATATTTTGTAAATTGGTTGGAAGGGAGGTAGTGTAGGGGGTCAATATTGAGTAGGGGGGCTAGCTAGGTTGGACCGCTCTCGAGCTTCGGAGAAAAAGAGAAACCGTGGATTTTTTTAGGGGGGGATCCAAAATTTTGTCTCTAGAGGTAGGGGGCGGGTGGACCCATCTGTCTCCCCAAAATCATCCAAGAATTTAAGTCCTTTTAGACCTATTTTTACTTTAATTTCGCCTTTTTTCTGTTTTTTTTCCTTTTCTTTCAACTTTTTCTCCCTTTTTTTCTTTCTCCCCCGCGTTCCCCCGTTTTAAAAAAATTTGTCCACCGTGTCCTTTATGTGGAATTTGGCAGATGATCCCCTTCCCGTTTAAAAAGCCAGGCGAGGGCAGAAAATTGCATAACGTTTTCGCGAAAATTGGGCAATTGGTTAATAAATAACCCTTCTTAAAACGATTAAAGCATGTTCCAAAAACTTAAGTTAACTTAAAACCTAACTTAAGTTACTTTGTAATTGAAAATTTGTTGATTTTTAATTAAAATGACGAAATTACTGACTGTGTTTAGTGGTGGATTTTGAAAAAGACACCTATTCACCCATATAGTGATGGGCGGAACTGCGGAACCCCCGGAACCGGAACCAAAATTGAGATTTTTCAAAAATCCGGAATATGAACCGGAACCGGAATTCCAAGTTTTTCTTGGAACATCTGGAACCGGAACTGCCCATCACTATAGCCGTTTCAGATAGGGGCGCGTGAACAAGAAAAATTTTCATTTGTCATTTTTGTTTGTTTGTTTGTATTGCTTCCGTTGCTGAAGAGGCAAATCTTTCTTCCGCATTGCGGCTAGAAGGAAAAGGAGCACTTACCTGAAAAATTTTTCATTTGTCGTTTTTGGTTGTACTAGAATTAACTAAGACCTTCGATTTTTTTAGTAAAGGTTTTGTAATAGTACTATTTTTTAGTTTATTTTTGTTTGTTTCAGAGATCAGATTGGTTTGTGCATTGAAAAGTCTTACCCGCAACTTAGCGTAAAATCAGCAACCCGGCTTTTATTTTTTGACGGCCCTGACGCTGAAAAATTGTGTTTAGCATACGGATCAAAAGTAATTTTAATTTTATTATTATGCTGGTTTTTTTATTGCTGATGCTGATTATTATTTATTATTTTTATATATTTATTTATTTATTATATATTTATTATGGTGTGTCCTTGAAGAATGACAGTGAAATTTTTTAATAACATGTCACGATTAAATTTAAAAAAGTCATCTTGGTAAATCTCAGAAACAATCTAAACCCATAACTTTGGTGTCTCCAAGCAGCGTAAGCAAGCAGAAACAAGTAAATCAAGCTGAATTTTTTAGTGTTTTTTTTTATTTAATGGTGGTGTGCTCTTTAAGAAATGCCAGTGGAATTCTTCAAAAATAGACAATTTATGTTGGTAAATTTCATTAACCGCCTAAATTATGGACCGTTTTGTCCATTACAACAAAGGGGAATCAGCTCTTGTGTCCGGCCTACTCGAACACCCTTCCTAAAATTTGGGAGTACCCGAACTCCCGATATCCCCCTTAAAATTTGGGGGTCCCAGTACTAAAAACGCTAAAAATAGGGTATTTTGAGCATAGGTGGGCAGCCTCTCGGATTTTGGGGGGGTATAAGGAGGTGGTCAAATTTTAGGGGGGGGGTGTCCGGCAAGACCCAAATTTTGAGGGGGGTGTACCCAATATTTCCGCGCTGCCTTAAAATGGGCTTAAAACGCCTAAAAAACGTAAAACAAGCTTATAAATGCTTTAAAACTGTGTAAAATTAAAATAAGACCTTATTGCAACTTATAAATTTTATTTTTTAATTCTTTTAATAATAAAGTGTTTATATATTCTTTTAATTAGAGTAGAAATCATTGTTTTTTTAATAATTACGTAATAATAGAATAGTAATATTATTGTTTTGATTATAAAGTCAAGTATCACAAACTTTTTAATCCATAATTTTATATTTAATTAAAGATTATATACATACATAATGCAGACCTGTGCAAGCCGCCTCCCTGGTAGTTTTTCGGGGGGGGGGGCCCGGCCAAAACGGGGGGAAGCACGGGGGGCAATTTTTTTGAAACGGGGGGGGCAAGCAGGGGGAAAGAAAAAAAAGAGGAAAAAAGAGAAAAAAAAGAAGGGAAAAAAGCGAAAATAAGGTAAAAATAGGTCTAAAATGGCTTAAAATACATTGAAATAGGCTAAAAACTGCAAAAAATTCGCGATGATGGCGTCATCATAAGTTAAAAATGACGTCATAATTTTAGGGTACTTTTTCATTTTTTGGCGGGAGGGGCGGGGGCATTTCCAGACCGTGCACAGGTCTCTAACATGGGCGTGGCCAGGGGGGGATCTAGACCCCCTTTTTATGACGGCAAAGGGAAAAATTTGAAGTTATACTCCCCCTTTTTGGGTCGCCAAGGATAAAAATTTGGAAGGTCTAGAACGACCATTTTTAAAAAATTTTCTCGCGCTTCGCTCAGCGTCCAATTATATAGTCTCCACTTGCAAATTTGTATTACTTTGTTTTGTAATCTTGGTATGACCACGCTAGACCCACCCCATTCTTTATGTTTTAATTGGTCTCCACTTCCAAATTTGTGTTACTGTTTTTAAATCTTGATATGACCACGCTGGACCCCCTCCTTTAGATTTGTTATATAATGGTATTAAAAATTTAAAAGTTGGAAGTAATTTTAAAAACATTTTTTGGTGCTTTGCATTGCTCAGCTGTAATTCAATGCACTTATTTCTCAGCTTTAATGTTTTGGAAATCGAAAATTTTAAGGTATCAAATTGTTTGTAAAAAACTTTTCTTTGTTTTATAGACTTATTTTTATTGAATAATAGGAAAATAATGAAGCATATGACATAAACAAGGTAATAAACACTCCGCGCGAAGCGCGGAAAATTTTTTTAGTCCTTTTATAACGCTTAAATATTTTTCTCCGGGAAGCGAATTTGGGGGGGGGGTGTCCCCGGGTACCCCAAATTTAAGGAGAGGGGGTTTCAGCAAAATCCGAAATTTTGGGGGGTATAACCCACCAACCCCCCCCCCTGCCCACCTATGATTTTAAGGTATACCTCAAAAACATTTTTTGGGACACCCCTCCTAAAAAATTTGGGGGATCAGGTATACCACCAAAATCCGGGAGGCTGCCCATCTATGCTTGTGAACATAGGTAGGCAGTCTTCCAGATTTTTTTTGGAGGGGGAGGAGTATACCCGAGCATACATGGGCAAGTTGGTCCAGAGTGGGGGGGGGGGGTTAAAATTCAAGAAACGCAAAATACCCATATCGTTTTTTTTCTGTGGTGCATTTTACCTATATTGTTTTTCGATTTTAAAGAAAAAATCGGTAAAAAAACGCTAATTTTAGGTCAAAAACCACTTTTTATTGCATTTTTGAGCTTTTTACTGTTTAACACATTCATTTTGACCTCAAAACTTAATTTTGGAGGCAGTTAGAAGTCATTTTAAAAATTTTTTTTCATTTTTCCAAAATTGGGGGGTAACCTTTTCTGCCCCCCCACTTCTAAGAATTTGTTTCCTCCCCCCTTTTTTCACCTTTCCCCCCCCTCTCAGAATTTGGGGGTGGGGGTTAACCTTTCCCCCGTGCCCATGTATGCCCCTATTTTTCCTCAGACACCTGCGAGCTGGGCAGTTTTATTTGTTGGCAACGGTGTCTTCTTAAAAAATGAATATCAGTGGAATTTTTCTACAATAAAACGATTAAATTTGAACGTTATCTTGGTAAATCTCACAAACAACTTAAATCATAGACTGTATAATTTAGCGAAACTGGCGGTGCTCCGGTGGGAATTTCGAGTTTTTCTCCAATCAGTCCAAGCTGCACGCGGAGGAGACGGCTGTGGACGCTGTCCGACTGGCCCAGCAGAACATTTTCTACGCCAAACAGTTGGAAATGATCGTTTGATCCCGGCGGAAATAACCCGGTGTTTGCGTAAAAACCGTGAAAAATAAATGCCCAGTCCAGTGCGGAACTGTTAAATTTAACTTATTATGCGTATTTTACTGTGTTTGTTAAGATTAGTACACGAAGCTGAAAAAGGTTACTATAATTTGAAACTGTTGCAAGTCGAAAAAAGGTTTTTTAATTATTACTATTTCCTGAAACGGCAGTGAGATATTATAATTCATCGGTGGGCGGGGGTAGCCCGGTCCTTAACCCGTTGAGGCCTTTTCCTCCGTTACAAACGTAAAACCTGTACAATCATCCTCCCCTTTCGAAAAATTTGTATGGATTACAACCCCCCTCTCCGAAATCCTGGCTACGCCCTTGATGCGAATTAAATTTTTTTTTTGGGTGTTTACATTATTTACAAATAATTACAATGAATATACAAAAAAATGTTTTTATCTTTTTGAAACTGTCCGCTGGGTAAATATTGTTAGTGATTAATTTTGTTAAACTTTTTGTTTTAGTGATTTTATTGAGATGTCACGACATTTTATAATAATAAGAATTTCTGCGTTTGTGTTGTTATGATTCTGTAAAAGTTGTTTATTTTCTTTATAATTGTACAATAAAAGTATATTAGGTTTATTTACAAAACAGTAAAAGCATAACAATATAAAGAACATCGATTAAAATTTATTGGTCACATAACTTTTTGAACTGAAGAGTTTTTTTATTTATTAAAAATTAATATTTTTATCAAAATCAGTAGTAAATGTTTGTACTAAGAAATTCCAAAAAGTGCTGCTATATCTTTTTCCTAAATATTTGAATAAGAATAAAAACATAATAAACCCACTCTTCTAACAAAACTTCATCCACATAAATCGTTGGGCTTTTTTGAAACGTTTACCCGCTAGTGATGTTCATACCCTGCTCCGAAGCTCCGGCCATTTAAAGCGGAAGGACTCCGCCCTTTAAATGAGCGATTTTAAATTTAATTAAGCTTAAAATACATTAAAAGTTACGCTATTATTTTTCATTTTTAAAACCGTTTCCAATGTTTTAAATAAATTTTTCAAAAATATAATTTACAACAAAATTATAGCATCACCATTATTTTTTTTCTCGATATTGTTGCGAGACCAAGACTAATATAGTAATAAATTGACTTTTTGATGGCGTAGCTTTCTGAATAAGGGTTCCATGGCCGGCCTAATTTAGCTCTAAAAATGTCCAAAGTAATATTCTAAGATGGTTTGTGTATGTCGATTTTGTTCAGTGGAGAATAAATTTCAATCTATTCCTTACAATATTAGATCTTCTTCCAGTTACAGGTCAATGTGTTTGCGGTAATGAAGTTCCAAAGGTGTTGGCTAAATGTAAAAAAATTACTAAAAAATGTAATCTGTTTACCATCGGTTAGATCAAATTGAAAAGTTAGACTTAAGGCTGGTTCATACTTATGTAAAAACATCCTTTGGACAAAGTCCAAAGGACGTTTTTACATGTAAAATCATCCTTTGGATGATTGTACATTACTCCCCTCGTATTGACGCCTCGTAGTTAAACCGCTCATCATATAAATATATCTGGCACCCAGCACGATATTTACTGTAAATAAAAAGTGATGTGCGGTTTTTTAATAATTACCGCGCTGGATTCCGGCTATACTTACATGTTATATGAAAAGATGAGCGGTTTAACTACGATGTATTTATAGAGCGGGAGCGTAAGTTTTAACATACACGAAAGGCTAAATATTACTCCAATAAACTCTCCCTTGCGTGGAAAAAGAACTAAAAAAACAAAAACATTTTCAGTGCAGTGTTAACTAGCTTTCTTGTTTGTTAACGAAATAATAATAAAAAAGAAGTGTTAACACGTTAATTTATGTTCTAATTTTACCAGAAAAATATACCGAAAAATATATTTTTGTGTAAAAACTGGTGCGGTTTTGGCGTATTCTATTCATAGGCGTTTTTTTTGGGGGGGACAGAGGGGTCACCCCCCTAGACCCAAAATTGTGGACCCCCCAGAAAAAATCCAGCCCACCCCTCTCTCCCAAAGCTTGAGAGCGGTCCGGCCTTACCCCCCTTACGAGGCTAACCCCCTCCGGACCAATTTATATTTTTTTATTTACTGTCAAAAACACGGTTTTTTAGTTAAAAACAGTGTTTAAATACACTTTTTAGGCCTAAATAGGCGGTTTTAATACATAAAATTTAATATTAGACCTAAAAACACTTAAGTTATTGAGTTAAAAAAATTTTGTTAAAAAATTGGACCTCCCTGACCCCCCCCCCCCAAAAAACCAGGGGGTCCGGACCCCCCCTAAAAATTTTGGCCTTCCACCCGGGGGTGGTCCCCCCCTAGCGGACCCGACCAAAAACACCTATGATTCTATTCTAATGGAATATTTTCAGATTAGAACATTATAAATGTCAATGAAATCGGGTACTATTAGGGATCGACCGGAGCCCCGGCTTACCCTGGCACTTTTTTTCCACCCCGGCAAACGCAATTTTTTCTACCCCGGCCCCGGCAATTTAGCTGTCAAATGAGCCGGGGCAAACCGGGGTAAGGGCCCCTAAAAATGCAAATTTTAAAGCGCTTCTAAACATTTTTGACAGTGAAATATTATACAAGATTTTATCTACAGAGCTAATTTAATTGTTTTAATATTAGGATATTTATTGTTTATTATGCTATATTAAGATTTTCTAAAGCCTCTTTATTTTATTAAGATTCCTTATTTTAATCACGAATCCTTATTCTAAAAATTTAAAGATATCTTGAGTATTAAAAGCCGTTTGTAGATTTTATTTACAAGATGAGAGTTTGACAGTAGATATTTATCGTTGAATTATATCTGGCTGACCTCTAGTAAGTTTGTATAAGAGACGTAAACGGATCAATTAAAATTGTGCGGTTATAAAATTTTAAATAAACGAATTGGAACGCATAATTTTTTTAATTCCTGCTTTTCAAAAAGTATACATAAATTAGTCAACTTTCACGCTTTAAAAAATTGTATTTTTGTTTCAAATTGTGTAATTTGATAAAAAATTGTTAAAATATGGTATTTAATCTTAAATATAAAACCGTTTTTACTGAAAGTTTTAAATGATTTTAATGTTAAATAGTCGATTCAAAACTGCAAATCATCAAGGTCAGCTAGGTTTTATTTGCCTCCATAATCACAAGCATACATGGGCACGGGGGGGGTTGGGGGGAGTTAACCCCCCCAAATTCTGAGAAGGGGGGCTTAACCCCCCACTCAGAAGTGGGGGGGGAGAAAACGTTAACCCCCCAAATTTTGGAAAAATGAAGAAAAAAATGTTTTTAAATTGACTTCTAACAGCTTTCAAACTTAAGTTTTAAGGTCAAAATGAATGTTTTAAGCAATAAAAAGCTCAAAAATGCAATAAAAAGGGCTTTTTGACCTAAAATTAGCGTTTTTTACCTATTTTTTCTTCAAAATCGAAAAACGATATGGGTAAAATGCACTCCAGAAAAAAAACGATATGGGTATTTTCCGTTTCTCGGATTTTAACCCCCCCCTAATTTGGGGTTTAACCCCCCCACTCCGGACCAACTTGCCCATGTATGATCACAAGACGTATTTTGCATATATTGGAGTTATTTTAATATCATTGCTAATATCAAAAATATATAAAACAAGAGAATTTTCGGCTAGACAGGGAATTTTTTACCTAAATTTTACAAGAAATGTTGCACTTGTGACTTTTCACGCGCAAGCTATTTTCTGTGCATTCAATAAAACTTTTCTCGCACAGTGATATTTTGTACACCAAAAAACTCGTTTTTTCTAAGAATATTTTACTAAATCGCGTTGTACAAAAAATTAGCAGAAAATGATGATTAAATTCGATTATTTAAATTCGATCATGTGTGAGTTGATTAGAACGGTTTATTGTACAACTGGACATATTTGCTTGGATTATATATTCTTGCGTTTATTTTTAGGTGAATATTGGAAATTGTTTTTAAATTTTGTTACGTTAAAAAAATTTAAGCTGATGTCTAGTCTTTATTTTAGAATTTTTAAGTTTATTGTAAATCTACACAATAGTATTCATAAAATTTAAAAAAAAAAAACCTGCGGAGTCAGTCCAGTTTTTTTGAACCCAATATTTTGTATCCAGCCAAAAAACTCCAAACGTGAATTTTTAAAACAAAAAGTTAATAATGAACTGTTTATATTTAATTTGAAAAAAAGTTTTCGCATAATGCTAAATAAGAATAATACTAAATAAAATATTTTGCTTGAAACTAGCATTTTTGTGCGAGTTTAATACTGAAAACCCGCCATTTTCTGCTATTTTTGGGTGCACCAATTTTTAACAGTGTTAGCGTTTTGCAGTGCATATTGCAACTTTGCTTCCACTTTTGCAAGTAAATGCGCTACACGAAAAAACAATTATTGACTGCAAAAAAATCTCTTCGCAAGAAATCAGTGGTATAGGGTAGTGCATTTAATTTCAGCACTTTTTCGTTTTTCCAATGTAACTTTTCACTGTATGGTCTGATTTTCATGTTTGATAGCTCATTTTAAAGCTTTTACGATACTGCGTTGTGTCATAAAAAATTCACTGTACGAAAGTTGTTTTTTTACTTAATTAAATCAGTTTTGTTAAAAAATGAAAAATTGCCGAAATTAAATGTATGCATTTAATTTCGGCACTTTACAAACAATCGATTGTTTCTCAGTCAAAAAATCATAATTTTCAAAAATTTAAAAGCCTATCATTATCTCCAGACACTTTTCTTTAATTTAAGCTTTTACTTGTTGTTCAACGTGTAACTGGCAAAAAGTTACAGCTAAAATGCTAAATGGTATCAAAATGAGAAAAATTTGGGTAAAACTGCATTTAATTTCGGCATTTTTTAAAAAGACCTCTTAATCGAGTTTAAATGCAGTGCTATGACTCCTACACATTTCAACGTAGTCTTTTAACTATTTACAACTGCAATTTAAGACCCGACCACTAAATTCAACCCGTTTTTACCTACAGCAATAGTGTGCCGAAATTACACTATTTTATTTTATAACGATTGCTCACCACAGACGCAATGTAGAACCACGGGGACTAAAAATTCGGAAAATAGACTAAATTTTACCAGGACAGTTTAATTTTTAAACCAATTTATTGCGTAATCATGAAATGCCCATGTTCTAAAAACGAGTAACAATTTTTTTAATTATAAATCACACAATTTCACATAAAAATATCATAACATAACAAATAAAAAGCTCACGACAGTCATCTACATATAATTAGCTCTCATTTGAGCTATCAAACGTCGTATTGCGTCCAGGATTACCAAAGATATAGTCCAAAATCAAAAATGTTCAATTGGGAAAAGTGCCGAAATTAAATGCACTACCCTATGCACAGAAAGTCGTGAACGTTTAAAATGTTGCATTTTTTTCTTCCATAATTTATTCAAAAACCTAGTGTATAATCAAAAAATTTTTTTGGGTTATATTATGTTTTTGATAAATCTCGAAAAATTATAAAAAGTAGTGCAAAATCACGAAAATAATTACATTAAAAAGTTTACGTGACGTTAATTTTATAATTTTTGGCTAAAATTAAATAATTTGATTAAAATCATTAAACAATCAACTTGAAACAGCTAGAAAGCGAGTAGTCTCATGTACTCGCAATATAATAGTTTACTTTTTACAAACTAAAAAGAGTGTTTTTTTTTAATTTAGAAAAATTGACAATAAAATTTTAAAAATGCTCTTATTTTTTAAAATAAAAAGGTGCGTTTTAACCCTTTTTATATGTTTAAACTAAAAAACGTTGAATAGTGGTGTGTAAATCAAATTCGAGTAAAAGTTCTTTTTTAAAATAACATTCAAGCAAGACTAGTATTCTTAACTTTTACGGTTAAATTTCGCCAATTAGGTACCAACATATTTAATTAAAAATATTTTAATATGAAGAGATTTTGTAATTGTGAAATATTTTTGTTACTTGTACACAGTTTTGATTTTAGTTTCTTTACCACGTTTTGCTTTACTGATCAAAACATGCTCCTTGTAAGTATTTTAACTCTTCCTCTACATATTTGTAAAGCATTTTTTAAAAGTAACATAAATGGTTTGCTCTATTTGTAAAGCATTTTTTGAAAGTAACATAAATGGTTTGCGATTAAGTATAATATTGCTTTAAACAAGAATATACTGCTAATAATTACGTGAAAATGTACATATATTATGTAAATAAAATAATAATTTAGGTTTAGAAAAATTGAAATATGAAAATAAAAATTTTGTTCTGCTTAGACAAAAAAACTTTTGTCTAATAAAAAATAAGTTTTTTTACTCACAAAGTACTTAAATTCTAAAATATGACTATTCATTACATAAACCAAATAATTAACAGTAAAAATGTTGATTTTTATTTTTAAAAAAATGACCAAAATTACAAATTCTGCTTAATTTTTCGCCTGCCCCGGCCCCGGCCGGGGCAAAATTTTTTACCCCGGCCTCGGGAAATCCAAATTTCTCTACCCCGGCCCCGGCATCAGCAAAAATTCTGCCCCGGTCGATCACTAGGTACTATGCCTGATTTATGGAAAGAAGCAATTATAGTACCTCCAGCGTATAAAAAAGGGTTAAGTTGTGAAGTAAAAAACTTTAGATAGTTAAATATAAGGAACAAACTGCTTAAAAACTATGGAAAATATAATTTATGAGTCGTGTATTAAAGGAGCACTGTCACAAATCAAATTCCTATAACGCCCGAACCGGACTGCTCCTTTAATACCAAACCTACCTAACTCAACTTTGGTATTTAGAGTGCTACACTACAAGGCTACAACATTTTAAAATTTCAGCTGAATCGGTTCAGTATTAAAAGAGCAGTCCGGTTCGGGCGTTATAGGAATTTGATTTGTGACAGTGCTCCTTTAAATATTTAAGAGATAAAAAATTAATTTCAAAAGATCAGTTTGGTTTTCTAAAACACCGATCTGTGGGGTTACAAGTTTTGCTTAGTCTATGTGACTGGATTAGTGCACTTGACGCGAAAAAAGGCATCGATGTATGTATTATACGTGGACTTTGCAAAAGCGTTTGATACTGTAAGTCACCCAAAATTATTACTCAAGCTATAATCGTATGGTTTGAGTTACTTTTATGGTTCAAAGAATTTTTAACTAATCGGAAACAAAAAATTGTAATTAACGACGTTAGATCAAAATCAGCTACGATTACCAGTGGGGTACCCCAGGGCAGTGTTTTGGGACCCCTCTTTTTTGTTTTACGTAAATGATCTCCCGGAATGCTTGGGACCCGAAACAAAAGTTAAGTTGTTTGCGGACGACGCAAAATTTTATACAAGTTCTTCTAAAAACGATAAAAATAAAGGTTTTGTTGAATCTTTGCGGAAATTTAGTGAATGGGATGATACGTGGCAGTTAATTATTGCTTTCCATAAATGCAGTGTATTATCTCTTGGTTATGTATGACAATAACTTACCGCCCCCCCCGCCGAAATTTCGGGGGAGGGGGGGCGGAGTGTCCCCCCTTTATTTTTGAAAACGTTAAAAAAAGGGATAAACGTAGATAAAGCTGTATAATACATTGTTTTTGCCTAATAACCTATTATCTAATGTTTTTAGCGATAAAAACATGTTTTTTTAGTTAGAAATTACATTAGCACACATTGGCAGAGCCTGGATTTCACAAAAAAAATTAAGAAACCTTTCAGACTCCTTGGCTACACCCACATTGTAAACCAAAGCACATGAGCAGCATCTCGACTCCATAAGATAAGAGATAAAGATAAGATAATTTATTTTGCTAAATGCCGGAAATTCACTTAAGCATAAGAAGTATGCACTTTAGGCAAGTGAATAACTTTTTTTTTTTAAAGCTGAAGCGGGCCGGCCATGGATATTCCATATTACCGCCTACCACCCTATGTCAGCACTGTTGTTGATGTAGAATGTTAGTCAAAGGCCCCACCCCTATCAGGGGATTTTAGGGATTAGATGTGAGGTTATGTTTAATAATACAGAGAGAACAATAAAAATAAGAAAAATAAAAAAAAAAAGTATAATAAAAGGACTATAAGCAAAAGTAAGAAGAGTCGGGAGTTGACCATGATGATGGCTGAAAGTAGGTAACATTTTGATGTTGATGGTGGTTCTTGCTGGAAGTTCTGGTTTGTCCCTTTTTGTTGTTTTTTTTGATTTCTTTGTCTGGTGATAGTATTGCCATCTGGTCCTGGTATTTCTCGCAGTAAAATCAAAATAATTAGTAAAAAATCATATTATTCAATAGCTGGCTTTAATTAAATCCAACCATGAATATTTTATATAAGTAATGTACAGTGACTTTTTTCCATGTTATTTAGGGTACCTACCTACCTATATGAAAAAAATCCGAGCCAATGCTATAGGCGGCTAGAAAATTTAGGAGGGGGGAGGTACAGAAATCAACCAATATGATTGTTTTTTTTTCTGTGTAGTACTTATTACTTATAAAAAATATTGTAGTAACTATGAAATAACATTAGCATTAGGCAAGATATGTAGCGAGATATTATGTATGTATACTATTGAAAGTGAATGCTGAGCGAAACGAAGCAGGAAAAATTTTTGGTTTTTGGGGGTCAATTGAGGTACTAAAATTATTTTATAGTGTAGCGCCGAGCGATTAGCGAGGTGCTAGAAAATTTTGAATTTTTAGCCTCTGAAAACCCCCAAATTTTACTATCTGGCGACCATTTCGGGGGGGGGGACGGCCGCCCCCCCGCCCAACCACTATCCTTATTTTTCCCTGTCCGACCATTTTTTTGGGGGGGGGGGCGGCTGCGGCTGCCCCACCTGGGTACGTCCCTGACCTCAAAGAATTTTTACCAAACGGCTTTACGAACGATTTTGTTACCCAGCGGTTCTCTATAATACTCGGTTAATTGAGCTTAAATTGGAAAGTTTGCAAAATCGTGGGATTAAAAACGATATGATTTTGGTATATAAAATTTTATAATGGTTTGGTTGACATAGGGTAGTGCATTTAATTTCGGCACTTTTTCATTTTTCCAATGTAACTTTTCATTGTATGGATTTTCATGTTTGATAGCTCATTTTAAAGCTTTTACGATACTGCGTTGCGTCATAAAAGTTTCACTGTACAAAAGTTGTATTTTTACGTATTTAAAATCAGTTTTTAAAAAAATGGAAAATTGCCTAAATTAAATGTATGCAAATGCATTTAATTTCGGCACTTTACAAACAATCGATTGTTTCTCAGTCAAAAAATCATCATTTTCAAAAATTTAAAAACCTATCATTATCTCCAGAACGTTTTCTTTAATTTAAGCTTCTACTTGTTGCTCAACGTGTAATTGGCAAAAAGTTACAGCTAAAATGCCAAATGGTATCAAAATAAGCAAAATTTGGTAAAAAAGTGCATTTAATTTCGGCACTTTTTAAAAGGACCCCCTTAATCGAGTTTAAGTGCAGTGCTATGACCCCTACACATTTCAACGTTGTCTTTTAACTATTTACAACTACAATTTAATTCCCCACTTAATTCAACCGGTTTTCACCTACAGCAATATGTGTACCGAAATTACACTATTTTATTTTATATCGATTGCTCACCACAGACGCAACGTAGAACCACAGGGACTAAAAATTCTGAAAATTGACTAAATTTTACCCGGACAGTTTAATTTTTAAACCAATTTATTGCGTAATCATGAATTGCCCATGTTCTAAAAACGGGTAACATGTTTATTTTTTTATAAATCACACAATTTCACACTGCAAATATCAAAACATAACAAATGAAAATCTCACGACAATCATCTACATATAATTAGCTCTCATTTGAGCTATCAAACGTCGTATTCCGTCCAGGATTACCAAAGATATAGTCCAAAATCAAAAATGCCCAATTTGGAAAAGTGCCGAAATTAAATGCACTACCCTAGATAGAGATCTGCTTTTTACCATAGAACAAAACGATAAACTAAGAAATAATGGGTTAAAACTTAAAGGTAAATTAAATAAGCTTGATGTGTCAAAAAATTTCTTTCTAAATAAAGTAATAAAAACATGGAACAGGTTACCAAAAATATTGTTTTATCAACTAAATTAGCACAATTTAAAAACAAAATCAAGCCGTTTGATATTATTCATTTATAATGTAACTTTGGGTTCTTTTTGTATGTATTTGATTCCCTAATTTATAAATGACATTTTAATATTTTTTTACTTGCAAGTACAGTTGTCGTAATTTATAACCTGTACATTTTACTTATAAATAAATAAATAAATAAGTAACAAATTACTGTCCACGAAAATTCACATGAACTAGAATGTTTTTATTTATTCGTGCGCATTTAAATAAAGTTATTGATTTATGCCAATGGTATATCCTCACTAGTATATCCTCACGGGAATTCACGTGAATTTCTTACTAAAAAATGTACAACAAATTGCATACCAATTTTAACTTATTTTCGCTAAATTTTTGCAGTTTTTAGCCTATTTTAACACAATTTTAGACCTAATTTTAATTTTCAATCTTTTCCTTGAATAATACAAAAGAGAAATTCCGTTAACTTTTATAATAAACCAATTTTGACAAAAAACAAAACACCAAAAAATGGTGAAAGAAATTATACGACTAATCAACTATCATTTTTTTAAAAATTTTATTTTAAAACATTTCCTTTCCCAGTTGGAATCAGACGAACGACAGAGCTGAAGTATATTTTTTGTTAATGCGCCAGTTTCTTCAAAAAATTGGCGTTGACTTTTTTATTACTATCAAATTATCATTTTTTATGTCCTTTTAAAAAATACAGTCCGAAAGAACTTTATTTTTTTAATTTTTTTTATTAAAGTTGTTTTTATGTAAACATTAATAAACTTTATTTAAACGATAATACCTTCGTTCTCCATCTGGTCAAAACGATAAATTTAAGCGAGTGATCTTTACCCATCAGCTCATCATTGCACAAAATGTCAATCTAAAAAAATGTGAATGTTAATAATCTAATTAGTTTTCATTTTTAGAAACACATCAAAATAAAATAATTTTAGAACGCCCCCCTCTCCCCCTGGCTTGGGAACCCTTCAGCGGAGTTAAATGGCGGGTCCATACGTGGGCAGCCTCCTAGATTTTGGGGGAGGTATACCCGACCCCCGAAATTCGGGGGGGGGAGTCCCAAAAAGTTGGGTATACCCCAAACAAGGGCGTAGCCAGGGGGGGTTGTAGGGGTGGCAACCCCCCCCTTTTGGGTTGGCGGAGGTAAAAATTTGGGGGTCCAAAGAGAACAATTTTAAAAAATTTCCTCGCGCTTCGCTCCGCTCAGCGCTCGACATTTATATACCTTTTTACAACATTTAAGTGATGTTTTTATTGAATTTCAAAGACAATTTTAGAAAATTTTTTCGTGCTATCGCACGATTTTTAATGTTATACCTTTTTAAACCGGAAATTTTTCAAGTTTAACTTAAAAAAACAATGCAAATAACAACAAAAAGAATCACCTAGCGCGAAGCGCAAAAATTTTTACCCTTTTTTAATGTCTTTTTTACGGTATTTTGAAAATTTGGCGTACAACCCCCTACAACCCCCGCCCCTTTTGAAAAATTTGTATGGAGTACAACCCCCTTTCCGAAATCCTGGCTACGCCCCTGACCCCAAATACCCCATTTTTAGCCTTTTTAGTACTGGGACGACCTAGAATATTTTCCGGGAGGTGTCGGCTATAATCGGGATTTTTTGGGGGTATAACCTCCCCACCTATGGGCTGGTCCCTTTGTCAGCGGCTCGCCCAAAGTTGGGCAGGGGGGTTAGACCTCCCAAAAAAATCTCGAAACTGCCGACATCCCCCTAAAAATATGCGGGATCGTCCTTGTACTAAAAACGCTAAACATGGAGTATTTGGGGTATACCCACCTTTTAGGGACACTCCGCTTGAAGTATGTAAAAATCCGGGAGGCTGCCACCTATAGATGAGATCTGCTATATTCAAATTTTTGCTTCTTTAGATTTTAAGGTAAGGAGGATATATCGCCTATGCCCCATCTCCCCTTAATACGGCCCTGGCCTACATTTTTTTAAACGAAAAAAAAACAGAACTAATAATCATTACATCTTTAAATCTGTGCATGTCGAAATACATTTTCTTCGCTAAATACTTCTTCAGGTGGAGCACAGTGGTGTGGGCGGAACAGCGAATAAATCTTCGTTTCAGCTTTTTAACACTGGACGATTCCCCATTTAGTTCTACGGAAACCTAAAAACCATGCGGACGCTTTATTTAAAACATTACAGTCGTACATCAAATAAAGTTGTATAATAAAAAGTTGGATACATACACACTATTGAATTCAAAATACCGTGATAAAATTACAAAAATTGAATCGTTGAACTAGGAGAAGGTCCCTGGAAGTTCCAAAACACAAAATAGAGGTGAAGTGCAAATTGAGATTTGAAAATAAGCAGAGTAAAATTTTTGACAGCAACTGTGATACAGATACAAGGAGAAAACCCACTATAAAGATACCCACTACAAAGCTGAAGCATACATATGGAAGTTATTAATAAGAATAGCGCTATTTAGTTATTAAAAGGTTGTAAAAATCTAACTTGGTGTGAAAAAAAATTTACGTTTTTAGAAAACTCCCCACTCAGAAGTGGGGGGAGGGAAGAAAAGGTTAACCCCTAATTTTGGAAAAAAAAAGAAGAAAAAATGTCTTTGAAATGTCTTCTGACCGCCTCCAAACTTATGTTTCGAGGTCAAAATAAATGTTTTAAGCATTAAAAACCTAAAAAATGCAATAAAAAGGGTTTTTTGACCTAAAATTGGTGTTTTTTACCTATTTTTCCTTCAAAATCAAAAATTTTGAGGCTGGGGGAGGGGGGGGGGTGAACCCTATTTTACCCCTTATGCTCATGTATGGACAAGGGCCTAGATTTTTGTTCGCGGTGGAATTATTTCCAGTCTAGAAAGGCGGACCTTACCTATCTTCTCCCTTTTCTCATGTATGCTGATGCCTCTGGTTTTGTTACAGCGATTAAAATTTTTAGCTAGGCGTCGCACTCAACGCTTAGATTTGGGGTTATCAGACCTGTGCACGGTCTGAAAATGCTCCCCCCCGTTTTATTGGAGGATTTTCCCCTCCCGTTTTATTGCCCCCCCCCCCCCCCCCCGCCAAAAAATGAAAAAGTACCCTAAAAATATGACGCCATTTTTGACCTATGATGACGCCATCATCGCGAATTTTTTGCAGTTTTTAGCCTATTTCAATGTATTTTTAAGCCATTTTTAGACCTATTTTTACCTCCTTATCTTCCGCTTTTTTTGTCCTCTCTTTTTCCCTTTTCCCTTCTTTTTTTCTCTTTTTCTCTCTTTTTCTCTTTTTTTTTTCTTTCCCCCTGCTTGCTCTCTCTCGTTTTATCTGCCCCCCCCCTGTTTCAAAAAGTTCCCCTCGTTTTAACCCGGGGGGCAGTGCAGGTCTGGGTTATCCATCATAAATATAAATAGTAGTAGTATTTACAGATTAAATCATAAAATGTTTTTGAAAGGGGGAATAGAGGGGTCCATCCTCCTAGAGCTAAATTTCGGACTACCCCCCCCCGAAGTTCAACACGCGGTCAGGCCCAGCCCCCTTTTCCCCCTTTTTTATCCAATTTACAAAAGTAATTTTAAATATACTGTCAAAAACACGTTTTTAAAGTAAAAAATAGTGTTATCATAGATGAGAAAGGGGGGGGGGGGCAGGGTGGGGTCCACCGTCCCCCCTCTTCTAGCCTCGAAATTTTGGGACCCCGAAATTTTTAGACGAAAATCTAAGCTCTCTCCCTCCCTCCTAAATTTTCGAATTTTTTACTCCTGACCCCCTTCTAGAATTTAAAATCTGACTCCCCTCCTCCCTCGAAAAAAATTTAGGTACTTTTTTTATACTAAATTTTCTTTTAAAAACGTGAATTTTTAACACATACTTATGTTTTCACACCCTTTTCACACCAGAATATCACTTTTTATTCAATAAAATGTAGTATTATTCTATAAAAAGAACAATTATTTAAAACTTTTTTCTTTGGACAGCGGACCCCACCTGACCCCCCTCTAGATTTAAAAATTTTGCACCCCGGGTCGACCCTCCCTAAAAAACTCGGGGGGGGGGGTCCGGACCCCTCTGGGACACCCTCCTAAAATTCAAAATTCAATTTACCCCGGGTAACCACCCCCCTAGCTTCCCGGACCGTTCTCACATATGGTTGTTATACACTTTTTAGGCCTAAAAAAGGTGTTTTAGTCTATAAAATTTAATATTAGACTTAAAAACACTTTTAAATTATTGATTTAAAAAACTTTGTTAAAAATCGAACCCCTCCCCCGCCTAAACCACACAGGGGGGATTTGGGAGGGTTACCCCCCAAATTCTGAGATGGGGGTTTAACCCCCCACTTAGAAGTGGGGGGGGGGAGAAAAGATTAACTCTCTCCCTCCCCCAATTTTGGAAAAATGAAATGACTTCTAATTGCCTCCAAACTTAAGTTTTGAAGTAAAATGAATGTTTTAAACAATAAAAACGGCTTTTTGATCTAAAATTAGCGTTTTTTACCTATTTTTCGTTCAAAATCAAAAAAAAAAAAAACGATGTGGGCAAAATGCGTATTTTAAACGGACTTTGTCGAATTTTAAACTCCCTTCTAATTCACGGTTTCTCTCCCCGCTACGGAACAACTTGCCCATGTATGTTCTGGACCCCCTTAATTTGAAACCGGTCACCCCGGGTCGACTCCTTATAAAACGCTAGGAGGTACGGTTCGAACCTCACTGGCAAAATTTTACCCTCCACTCAGGCGTGAATGACCCCGCCCTTCTTCCCTAACGGACCAGACCTAAAATATGGCTCAATCCAATAGCAATAAACAAAGTATAAATTTTTTTTATTGTGTTAACTTAGATCTTTGAAAATTGTTGACTTTGCTACTTTAATCTACAACCGGAGAAATCTGATTTTAGGTAACAAAATTCAATGACTATTTAATAATTAAGATAAAAATGTCATTATTCAAAAACATACAGCTACAATATCGGCTGTCAGAAATATAATATTTTGTTTTGGCTTATATTTTATTAATTTTTTTAAAATGTAATTTTCTTTACATTAAGGGGGTTGAAATTTGGAAACAACTTACATGGACATCTTTATACTGGACAATATGTTTTCACCAGAAGGGGGACCCTATGGATTTTGGAATTAAAAAAATTTTTTGACTCAGAATTGGCTTAAATATATTGGAAAGAGTAATTAGGTAATGTAAAGCCAGAATATGATGATTTTTTTGAAAATTGAACATGGACATCTTTATACTGGACAACGTTTTTTCATTAAAAAAGGGAATTACCTTGCTCACCAACCACAAAAGGGATTGATCTAAATGAGATATCATTGCAAAGCTAACGGTCCGGAGAATGTCATAAGGAGGTTGAAATTTAGAAAAAAAAATTGCATGGACATCTTTAGCCTGGACAAAACACTTAATCACAAAAAGAGGAAACCTATAGTTTTTGAAAAAGTGAACATTTTTTTGTCTTTAAATTGGCTCAAACTTATTGATAAGAGTAATTATCCAATGTAAAACCAAAATGTCATGGTTTTTGATAAGATTAACATGGACATCCTACGGCTGAACAACGTTTTTTTCACCAAAAAGAGGAACGACCTTCCTCCCCAACCAGCAAAAGAATTGGGCTAAATGAGATATCATTGCAAAGCTTGCAGACAGGGGAATGTCATAAAGGGATTAAATGAAATTTAAAAAAAATGCATGGGCATCTTTTGGTTGGACAACACATTTTCACAAAACAGGGCCTATGGACTTTAAAAGTTGAAAAAAAAAATCTTCAAATTGGCTCAAACTTATTGGTATAAGTAATTCGCTAATGTGAAGCCAGAATATCATGTTTTTGAAAAAATGAACATGGACATATTTATGCTGGACAACGTTTTTTTACTTAAAGGAGGAATGACCTTTCTCCTTAACCACAAGAAGGATTGGGCTAAATAAGATATTATTGCAAAGCTTGAATTTTAAGGAGAATGTCAAAAAAGGATTGAATTTTTCAAAAAATAAATAACAAGGACATCTTTATGCTGGACAACGCATTTTCACCAAAAGGGAGGACCCTTCTCCTCAACCACAAAACGGATTGGGTTAAATGAGGTATCATTGCAAAGCTTACAGTCTGGAGAATACCATAAATGGGTTAAAATTTTTAAAAAATAACATGGTCATCTTTATATTGGACAACATATTTTTACCACAGATGGAAGAACCTTCCTCCTCAAGCACAGGAAAAAAATTAGGATAAATGAGATATTATGAGAAACCTTATAGTTCAGGGAGCATCATAAGATGGTTGAAATTAATAAACAATTAACACGGACATCTTTATGCTGGACAACATATTTTCACCAAAAGAGGGAAAGAGACCCTTTTCCCCAACTAAAATTAGAGTGGGTATCTGAGGTATCACTGTAAAGTTTACAGTCACGGGAACGGCATAAAAGGGTTGAATTTTGAAAAGAAAAATAGTAAATTAATATAAAAAATGCGGAAAAAATTTATTGTCAGCCGTATGGCTGACACGGGTTACTTGTGCTTTAAAAACCGTATTCGCGTTTTTTAAATGCTCTTGGACTTGGCAGCAAAAAAATTGGAAAAAAGTGGGGTGCAGTTTTTTAAAAATTAAAAAAATAATAGACATAAAAAACATGTTGGTACAGCTGCAGTTTTTGCCTTTTTAACCGAAACAAGGCAGGAATTTTAAACGTTGATATTCAAGAATATAAATCACAAGATAATGTCCAACTGCACACTACATTTTTGACCAAAATTTAGCTTGAAAAGTCACACTTTTAAACTTTTGTGCGACTTTTCCAGCAAAAATTCGCCATTTTCTGGTAGTTTTCCCACGTTGCGATTTTTACCACATTGTTAGTTTTCTTGCAGTTAAAATGTGCGACTTTATTTGCACTCAATGCTATTTTCTTTGCACTACATTTTTGATCAAAATTTTACTTGAAAAGTTACACTTTTAAATCTTTGTGCGACTTTTCTAGCAAAAATTTGCCATTTTCTGGTAGTTTTCTCACGCTGCGACTTTTACCACATTGTTAGTTTTCTTGCAGTTAAAATGTGCGACTTTTTTTGCACTCAATTCTGTTATCTTCGCACTTGGTTTAAAAAAATTTTAAAAAGGGTGTCGACTCGGATGCAAGATAACATTAATAACATTTTTGGATGCTGGGATCTTTAATAACATTTTCGCCCCTCCTGGCTTGTCTTAGCTCCTGCCCTTTGCATAATCTGCATAGGGAAGATAAGTTTCAGGTTATTCAACAACAACAACAACAACTCGGATGCAAACTTTTGAAATCTAAAGGAGGTCCGGTGTATAACGCAAAATACTTGCAGTTAAAACGTGCGACTTTCTTTGCACTCAATGCTGTTTTCTTCGCACTGCGATTACTTTTACACAGCAAAAAAGACACTTTGCGCATGTGCGACTTTTAAAATTTCGTTCAGAACTTTAGTGTACAGGCGGATATTCTCTTGTGTTATATATTTTTGCTATAGGTAACGCATAAGAAAAAAGGTTTAATCTGTTCTATCAAAAATAGTTCTGACCTGTTCATCTAATCTATGTGCATCCGCGTCCCTGTCCAAATGTCTCTTTTCTAAAAATTAATAACAGTTAACCGGATTATACAGAATTCTTAAAGGTGCGGTGCGGAGTGAAACTTTTTGTCTTCGATTTTGATAATTTTTTGTGAAAACCTTACTCCTGCTCCCAAAAGCTCACAAGAATTTTTTCAACAAAATATCTCCAGCGATTCAGGAGTTATCACCCCACAAAAATGGCGTTTTTCGCCAATTCTGTACGTGAACAATTGCTTAATAAGTATATCAATGTAACTTACGTAACAAATTATATGCTTAAAGAAAGCGGCTATTTTCTACTTTAATTGATACCTTGATCATAGGTCACCGACCTTCGACGGCTAGGGGGGGTCCACACCCCGGGGTGTTTTGGTTTTTGACCTCTAGGGGGGTCACACCCCGGGGTGTTTTTTTTTGTAAAAAAAAACACCCTGGGTGCTTGGGGTTAGGAGGGTTCATGGTCTTTAGGGGGGGGGGGGTTAGGGGGAGGCGCCACCTGATTTTTTCAAAAAAAGCGTAAAAAACCTCATCATAATTATGCAGGTACCTTTTTTGTTGTATTATTTGCTTCAGGGTTAATAATTGTCAGTTTTCTTCTATTTTCTAGTTAAATAAAACTATTATTAATTATTTATAATCAATATTTATATGGTTAGTCAGTAGTAAGTACAGCTTTAGCTGTACAGCGAGTGCCGTGCCGTCATTTTACCTTAAAATAAAAAAAAAACTAAGAAAATATAAACTGTTAGGGGGGGTGTAGCCAGGGTGAAGATGAAGTGGTAGGGCGAGGGTTAGCCAGTTCAAAATCCCTGGGGGGCGGTAGGCAGTGGCGTGCCCAGGGGGGGGGGGCGGGCCCGCCCCCCCCCCCCCGAAATCCAGCGTAGCCGGATTTTTTATAAGAAGGGGGGAGGGACCCTTACGTTTTTTGAATTTTGGGAGATAAATTTTTTCTTTTCTTAAATATTAATACAGAAACTTTTTTGATGCCTACCAGAAGCATATTAGTAGTCAAAAAACAAAATTTTCTCCGCTTCGCGGGTAGTTTAAATTGACACTTTATTTCAGTTTCTCTATTTCAAATCGATTTTGCCGCTCAATAGTTAAGGCATACATGATAAATAAAACTACTATAAACACTATTAACCTTTTATTAACGTTTTGAACACATGTTTTAAATGGATAGGAATAAAAAAACCTTAAAATTTGTTTTAATTATTATCTGGAATTAAAATTTTTAGTGTATCTTAGAGCCTTAAATTAAAAATTTTCTCTTCCGGGGGGCATTCTGCCCCCCCGGAGCCCCCCTGAACCTGACCCCCCCTCAGAGTTACCTGTACCCCCCCAGACAGCCCCCCGAAATGAAATCCTGGGCACGCCACTGTTGGTAGGGGGGAGGCTTGCCCGGTCGGGATATGGTTGATGGGGGGGGAGTTGTCGAAAATGGGCCTTAGGGGGGTCAGGGGTTCAAGGGGGTCGAAGGGGGGGGGGGGAGGGGATGGAAAAATGGACCTTAGGGGGGATAGGTCTCAGAGGCCGTAGGGGGGGGGGGTGCCACCCCCCCAACCACCCCCCATCGGTGACCTATGACCTTGATCTATAAAATCCCGGGGGACAGTGCACAGGTCTGCGTTATGCTACTAAAATATAAGTACGCCCGTATCAAATGGAAAAATTTTAAAAAATGGCCTTTCTGGACTCCCAAATTTTTACCTTTGCCGACCCAAAAGGGGGGTCTAAACCATACATGGGCAAGTTATTCCGGAGTGGGGGGAAGGGGAAAAGGGTTGGAGTTAAACCCCAAATCAAGGGGGTGACGCGTTTTACCCATATCGTTTTTTTTCTGGAGTGCATTTTATCCAATTGTTTTTCGATTTTCAAGGATAATGGTTAAAAAACGATAGTTTTAGGTCAAAAACCCTTTTTATTGCATTTTGGAGCTTTTTATTGTTTAAAACATTCATTTTGACCTTAAAACTTAAGTTTAAAGGCGGTTAAAAGTCATTATAGGTACATTTTATTCTTTATTTTTCCAAAATTGGGAGAGTAACCTTTTCTTCCCCCCAACCCCCCGTCCGTGGGGGGAGAGTTAACCCCCCGTGCCCATGTATGTTCTAGACCACCTGGCTAAAGTACAGCCATGAGTGGGGGTAGGCCATACATGGGCAAGTTGGTCCGGAGTAGGGGGTTAAACCCCAAATTAGGGGGGGGGGTTAAAATCCGAGAAACGCAAAATACCCATATCGTTTTTTTTCTGGAGTGCATTTTACCCATATCGTTTTTCGATTTTGAAGGAAAAATAGGTTAAAAACACTAGTTTTAGGTCAAAAAGCCCTTTTTATTGCATTTTTGAGCTTTTTATTGCTTAAAACATTCATTTTGACCTCAAAACTTAAGTTTGGAGGCAGTTAGAAGTCATTTTAAAGATTTTTTCTTCATTTTTCCAAAATTGGGGGGGGGGGGTGAACCTTTTATCCCCCCCCCTTCTGAGTGGGGGGGGGGGTTTAAACCCCACTTCTCAGAATTTGGGGGGGGTTACCCCCCCCCAACCCCCCCCCCGTGCCCATGTATGGGGTAGGCCACGGTAGGGTCCAGTGGGGGCAATTCTTCATTTTTGACCTCCTCTAAAATAAATTTGATTCCCCCAACCCAATCTGCCCAATTTTTTTTCCTTTTGGCACAATACCCCTTTTACTGGAATTCTTAAATCACTGCTTGTTTCTTTTTTCCAGTCAATTGTTGTGTTTAATTTTAGGTTTATGTTTAACAAAATTTTTTTGGTAAAAAAACGTTCTTTTGTACATTTTTACACATAAATCACAAATTTTAGTAGATTTACTGCAATACCAATAGTAGTTCTATAAAAATGACTTCATTTGAAATAACTTGGTTTAAAATAACCTTAAAAGGGGGTCGACCCGGATGCAAAATTTGGAAATCTAAAGGAGGCCCGATGTTTAACGCAAAATACTTTTACATTATGTATGAACCGCAGGTGGGCAGGGGGATTATATACGTATACGGTATACCCCCCAAATCCCTATTACTGCCGACACCCCCCCTTAAAATTTGGGGGTACCCCGGACACCCCCCTCTAAAATTTGGGGGGTCCCATCCCAGTCATATGTGGACAGCCTCTCGGATTTTTTGAGGATATACCCGACCTCCCGAAATTTTTTTTTGGAATTTTTTCCCGATAAATTTCCTATTTTTAGCGTTTTTAGTACTGAGACCCAAAATTTTAAGAAGGTTGGTCGCGGCCGAGGTACCCCAAAAAAAAAATTTTTTTTTGGGGGGGGGAGGGGGTGTCGGCTATAATCGGGATTTTGGGGGGGTATAACCTCCCCTGCCCATCTATGGTCCCAGCACTAAAAACGCTAAAAAATTAGATATTTGAAGTATATATACCACAAAAAAAATTTTGGGGCACCTCTCCCACCCCAAAAAAATTTCAAGGGTCAGGTATACCAAATCCGGGAGGCTGTTCACCTATGTTATCAATGGTTTAATAATTGTGCGTTTTATAGGATAATACAACATTCTATTAAATAAAAAGCGCTATTTAGGAATAAAAAGGTGTAAAAGTACGAATTTTTGTTATAAATTTACGTTTTTGAAAAAAAAAAATTTAAATAAAAAAATGCACCAAAATTTTCCCGAGGGGAAAGGGGGTTGGGTCGTCAGATATAAATTTAAAGGTGTCTACGGAGCGGCTTCCACGCAGCGACACTGCCCAGATCCAGCAATGGAAATGGTCAACAGCTCTACCTCTTTTCCAGTCAACCTGGACGATCTTCGCCACTGCTGACTGCCGATGTGATATAAATTTAAAAATCTAGGGAAGGAAGGGTCAGGGAAAAAAATTTAAAAATTTAGGAGGAAAAGGGCCTGCTACGGGGGTTTCCCTAGAAATTTTTGTATAGAGAGGGAGGGGGATGGAAAAGATATTTCGAAGCTGGGAGGTAGACCGGACCCCACTTCCCCCTTTTTCTTATGTACTTAGACAACTATTATTTATTATGTGAGATAAGAGCTGAGAGTTCTCATGCTTACCTTCGGTTTCTGATTTTGATTCGTCGCCAGCTCCGAGCATAACTTCGTCATCCTCCAAGGTAATGCCGCGCTCGCTACAAAACTTTTCTCGTCTACGTTTTTCCTCTAAAACGACCGCAAGTTTCTTAATTGTGCAACTGTGGAGGCATATAGATGAGCACGGTCAAAAAGCCAGAGGGGGGGGGTGTTTCCCGGGTAAATGACATTTCAAAATCTATGGAGGGGGTCCTAGGGCGCGGGTCGAACCACCCTAGCTTTCTAGGGGGGGGGATCGACCCAAGGTGGAAGATTTTGAAACCTAGAGGGGACCCAGGTGGGGTTCAATTTCCGTAGCAAAATACTTTTAAACCATTAAAGGTTTAATAATGGTTTTTTTATAAGATAATACTACTTTTTTTATGGAATAAAAAGCGATATTCAGGTATAAAAAGGGTATAAAAACATGGATTTGTGTAAAAAATTCACGTTTTTGGAAGAAAATTTAGTATAAAAAAAGTACTTCAAATTTTCTCGAGAGGGGAAGAGGGGGTCAGATTTCAAAATCTAGAGGGGGGGGGGGTCAAGGCAGGAGTGAAAAATTCGAAAATTTGGGGGGAGAGGAGGGCCCCCCTGGATTTTTTTAGGGGGGAGGGCCCCCAAAATTTCGAGGCTAGGGGGAGTGGACTTCACCCTAACCCCCCCTTGTTCATCTATGTGGGCAGGAGAGGGGGTACGGGGAGGAGGTTATACCCATACATGGTAATACAAAATTTACAAAACAAAGTAATACAAATTTGCAAGTGAAGACTATATAATTAATACTGAGCTAAGGTGAGCGAAGCGCGAGAAAAATTTTTAAAAATGGTTCTAGACCCCCCAAATTTTTATCCTTGGCGACCCAAAAGGGAGGGGGGTCTAACCCCAAATTTTTCCCTTTGCCGACCTAAAAGGGGGTCTAGGACCCCCCCTGGCTACGCACATGTATGTATAACATCCTTAATTAAATATAAGATTATGGATTAAAAAGTTTGTGATACTTGACTTTATAATATAATAAACTGTGATTTCTAATCTAATTATAAGAATATATAAACACATTATTATTAAAAGAATTAAAAAATAAATTTTATAAGTTGCAATAAGGTCTTATTTTAATTTTACTTAAAGTATTTATAAGCTTGTTTTACGTTTTTATACGTGTTTTAAGCCCATTTTAAAGCAGCGCGGAAATATTGGTACACCTCCCTTAAAATTTAGGTCTTGCCGGAGGGACCGGGACAATTCGCTCCCGCCAATTCGCTCCCGGACAATTCGCTCCCGGGACAATTCGCTCCCGGACAATTCGCTCCCGGGACAATTCGCTCCCAGGACAATTCGCTCCCGGGAGTTTTTATAAACGCAATCTTATCAAACCAACGTCATTAGGGACAATTCGCTCCCGGGACAATTCGCTCCCGAAAGTTTTTATAAACGCAAATCTTATCAAACCTACTTCATTAGGGACAATTCGCTCCGTGGAGAATTCATTCCCTGCTCAATTCGCTAACGGCATTTTTAATAAACTTGATTCTTTGAAAGTAATTCATTCAGACGAAATTAATGATTTTTTAGCTATTGTTTGTAAAAATGATGAGTAATTTATACAATGATTTAATTGGCATATAAACTAACCTATATTTTGTTAGACTCACTTAAAAATAAATGAGCATAACGGAATGCTTAGTTTTTGTGCATTATATTGTAAAACAAGCCGAAGGGGCCCCCCCCCCCCCAAAAACACCACCACCCCCACCCCCCGCCCCCCATTATAAAATGTCTATTATATCCATTTAAAAAAATTTTTTATTTTATTTTATTTAATTTTAATTTAATTTTATTTTATTATTTAATCATTCGTTCGCAAAAACAGCCAACTTGCACCATATTAAAGTGATTTTAAAAACCAAACTATGAATTCATTCCGATGTAAACAAACATTAGTGGTGTTGTCAGAATATGACATATTTTTTATTTATCTGTATTTTTAACACTGAACAATTTTCTTTTTAAATTGAAGGGTTTTGACTGCGTGTTTTTTATTTATGGTTTCCTGTATTTTTTAATTTTATTAATTATTAGATATAAAACACAAGAAAATATAAAAATCTTAGAGCATCATTGTATTGCTAATTAAAACTAAACTTGAAAAATGCTCTAAGAATAGAGCAGGAAAAAGGGACGATTTCTCCCTGGGCGTATGTTCAGAGTTCAGACAGTAAAGATGTTGACGAGTCTGCGAACTCCGTACTAACCCTCGGAAGTTTCAGCTTATTTCTGTGCTGACTTCATAAATAATTAAAGAGCAGTACCAGAAGATATTTGGTCAAATTTTATTTCGAACATTTTTTAAATTCAAAAAAATAGTCCTAAAAATGCGGATAAAATAATTTAAAGCATGTTTTGAAATTAAAAATTAAAAAAAAGTGAGCGCTGCAGAGCCAGACAATGAACCCGGCGGCGAATTGATGCATGCACATAACACATTGGAAATTTATAAAACACAAATAATCTTTATTAATTATAATTATTTATATTATTTCTGCACCGAAGAGTTAAAACCTTAAAAAATTGACAAAAAAGTAAATAATTATAACAAGAATGAAAAAAAACAAATATTTTAATCAATACAAATCTGCTTTCAAGCACTCGGAAAGTTTATTTCATAAAACATGTAAAACATGAAAACTCATTCACAAAATTTAAAAATTTTTTAACTTTCACAAACGTTTTCAAGATTTTCACATAAAGTTTATCCCAAAATGTGTGAAACATTATGGCGTGATATGTTATGGTGTGATATTTTGTTTTTTGCTTTGCTTTTTATTAAGATATTATTATCTATTATTGATATTTCTTCTTCAGGTTAAGCTAAAACAAAATATTGTATTAATTTAAAAGAAAAAAGTTAAGCCTTTCTGGAATTGAAGTTTATTTTTTGAAAGTTATCTATATCTGTAAATAAGAAATTCGACATTTTGAAACAGGTTTCATAAAAAACAAATTTCTTTTGAACCAACAAACTGTTTATGCCAAGTTTTTTAACGATAGCTATTTTTGTTATTCCAGTACAAAATTTTAAAATTTCTGTTGCACTTCAAGATCAGTGGAGGTTTAAACTTTTTTTTATAATGGCTGAAATCAAGGCGCGAGCCATTAACTTCGGCCACCTAGAAAAAACTGGCTCTGAACAATGACGACGATTAATTCAATGTACACAAAGGTCTCGGGAAGAAACGGAAATAATTCATATTTAACGGTGGTTAACTAATAAACATGAGTAAAAAACATAGATAACAGCTTGCTTTAGAAAAATGTTGAAAAAAGCAAAATAGGTAATTTTCTAAACTTTTTATGCTCATGTTTTAGTTCCAACGTTATATACCAATTACATTTAATTCTTCTCTAGACCTTTGTGTACATTGAATTAACCGTCGTGATTGTTCATAACTATTGCCAAAATGAACAATAAAAATTTTTTAAAGATTGCAAATTTATCCTTAGGTATTGTTCTTGGTACATATAACTTAACTTTTTCCCCGCTTGCAAACAAATCATTGTATAAATTACTCATTTTTTGCAAACAATAGCTAAAAAATGATTAATTTCGTCTGAATGAATTACTTAATCGAGTTTATTGAAAATGCGCGTAACGAATTGGGCAGAAAGCAAATTCTCCAGGGAGCGAATTGTCCCTAATGAAGCAGGTTTGATAAGATTTGCGTTTATAATAACTTCTGGGAGCGAATTGTCCCGGGAGCGAATTGTCC
>JASAMX010005326.1:0-13908 GCA_030248175.1 Microlaimidae sp. YZB2_3
ATTTTTAAAGATTTATTACCACTTTTTAAATTAAAAAATACTTTTAAATTGTAAAAGGTAAAATAATTAAATTATTGCGAGATCAACAACTATGTTCGCTTTCTAGCTTGTTTTAAATTGTTAGTTTTAGTCATTTTAATCTGCTTACTTATTTTTTAGCCAAAAATCATAAAGTCAGTGTCACGTGAACTTTTGCAATGAAATTGTTTTTTTTTGTTTTTGCACTACTTTTTGTAATTTTTCGAGATTTATCAAAAACATATGGCCCAAAAATTTTCAATTATACATAAGTTTTTGAATAAAATTGTGCAAGAAAAAACGCCAAATTTCTAACGCACGCGAATTTTTGTGCATATACCACTGATTTCTTAAGCAGAGATTTTTCTTGCTGTCAATACCCGTTTTTTTGGAAGTGCATTTCACGAAAAAGTGGAAGAAAAGTTCCCATATGCACTGCAAAACACTAACACTGTGTTAAAAATTGCGTTAAAAATTAATTTAAAAAAACAACAACAGTGCGCCTATGAAATAGAAGGAAATGGCAGGTTTTCAGTATTAAAGTCGCACAAATTCAAATTTTCAGCAAATTTTTTGTTTAGAAATTAGGTTTTCACCTTTTTTGGATTATATATGCTTACTTTTATTAAAAATATAATTATAAAAACCTTAAAAGTCTGTAACTTTTGCAAGAAAACTCTGGATCGGGTGGTACACCTTTAAGACTGTGTCCAATATTTAATATTGTTAATTTTCGACACGTATTAATTGATTTTTTAAGCAAATTTTATTCGAAAACTTTTTCCAAATTAAATACAAACAGTTCATACTTATTTCTTGTTTAAAAAATTCAATTTTGGTGTCTTTTGGACTGTATAAAAATAGTAAACTCAATAAAAAAGTGGACTGACTCCGCAGGGTTTTCCTGCGAAAACAAAAAGACCCAGTCAGAATAGACCCTACACAGAATTTATGAATACCTGTGTAGTTTCAGCAATAAATTTTAAAATGCTAAATTAAACGCAAGAAATCAACTTGAATTTTTTTATTTTAAAAATGTTTTAGCATCACTAAATTTTAAGAAGGTTTCAAGAACACCTAAAATTAAATGTAAGAATATAATATAATTTAAACAAATGTCCAGTTGTACGATAAACTTTTATAGAAAAACTCACACATCAGTGAATTTAATAGGAATTATTATCGATTTCTGCTAAATTTTTGTACGCGGCGATTTTGTAAACATGTTAGAAAAACGAATTTGGTGTACAACATATCGCTGTTCGAGAAAATTTTTGTTGGGTGCACAGAAATTAGCTTGTGCCGAAAAGTAAGATGTGCATCATTTCTCTTTTAAATTTAGTTTAAAAATTTACTGTGCACATAGCCGAAAATTCTCTTGGGTTATATATTTTTGATATAAACAATGATATTATAATAACTCTAATATTTATTGTATACGTCTCATGAATGGACTTCTATTGTCAAACCCTAATCTTGTAAATAAAATCTACAAAATGGTTTTTAATGCCGAAAAAGTCTTCAAATTTTTAGAATAATGACTCATGATTAAAATAAAGAATCTTATTAAAATAGAGGTTTAATAAAATCTTAAAATATAAATAATAAATATCCTCATATTAAAGCGATTACATTAGCTCTTTATATAAAATTGTATATATTTATCACTGTCTAAAATTGTAAAAACTGCTTTAAAATTTGTATTCTTAGAGGTCCTTTCCCCGGTTTGCCCCGGTTGATTTGACAGCTAAATTGCTGGGGCCGGGGCCGGGGTAGAAAAAATTGCGTTTGCCGGGGCCGGGGCCGGGGCCGGGGCCGGGGCCGGGGCCGGGGCCGGGGTAGAAAAAAAGTGCCGGGGCAAGCCGGGGCCGGGGCCCCGGTCGATTACTATCATACTTATGTAAAAACGTACTTTGGACAAAGTCCAAAGGACAAATACAGCGTATAAACGTATGTATAAAAACGTCTTTGAACTTCGTTCGAAGGACGTTTTTACATAAGTATGAACCAGCTTTTACAAGACAAAAATAAAAATTATCATGATAAATTAAGAATATATAACATAATATTATTATGTTATATATTTTTGATAAAATGTGGCTTGATTTTAAGGCTTTGCTTAGGCTTAAAACCAAAATAAAACATTTATTTTGTGTGTTTGTAATTAAAACCAAAGTTTCTAAAACCAATTTTAGTTTGCAAACACATTTCTCAATATCGTGGGGAATTTTAACACTTTTTCATGGGGAATTTGGTCCTGGGGATTTAACACAATTTTGTGGGACTTTTGCACTTCGCTCTAAAATATATGGTAAATAGTTTTTTAACTTTATTTTTTATAAATAATAAAAAAGATTTTATTTGCACTGATTTGTTCTTTTAATTTTTTTAATGTTATATTGTTTAAACAAGCAAAAAACAGTGTAAAAAGTTTTATTAGTGTATAGAATTTAATGTTAGCTATGCATTGATATGATCAATTTAAAACTAATATGAACATGTGCGGTCAATAATTTTAGTTTTAACTGATGGAAGGATCTGCGGAGCCCCCGGAACAGCGGAACCGGAACTATAATTAAGATTTTCCAAAAATCTGGAACAGGAACCGGAACCGGAATTCCAAATTTTACTCGGAAATTTGAAACCCGGAACCGAAATTGCCCATCACTATTAGTTTTCCTAAAAAATATTTGCATTTTTTTAAAAATAAATATTGCTACCGTACAGTTTTAACCATTTCCATTTGCTCGCCCAGTGGGTACTATTGGCGCACAAAACTTATGTTTCACGGAAGTACGACCTAGGTCATGCGTAGAGTTTACTGCGGTAAAGTTTACGTACGAAATTTCTCATACGAAAATAACACAACCGTGAGATGAAGGTTTTACCTTTGTCGTACGAATGTTTCACGGTGTAACAGGGGTAAAGGTCATCACGGGAACGGTTTAAGGCTCCTAGTTTTATTACAAAAACAACGCACCAGCAACTGGGCATTTGGTCCTTAATTGTTTATTTTTTTAATTTTCAATTAAACCATATTTATTAAGCATAAGTTGTTTGAGTGTCTTTATAATTTTTTTATCAAAACAAGAGCTTGTTAGCGATCTAAATTCAAACTCATAAAAGTGATTAAGACTGGCTGTTTCTAAATCGCAAGCTAATCATCCAATAAATTGTCGGTCCACTGTGATATCGAATTGCTATAATTTTTAAAGGGCAATTATAAGTAAAAATCTTATTGAAACAAAGTTTCCTATAAAGCGCTGGTATATTAGCTTTAAAATATAGCTAGCTTCTAGGATTTTTGAGTAAATAAAGTCTAATGCCAAAGTAGTAAAAAATAGCCAAGTTCATTTATTTTTTTGATTTGTGCGCTCACGGCAATGCATAATTAACTTTGATATTTTATCCAGTGGCTTTTATCAATATATTAAAATTGTTATGGAAGAACGTTTAAAGAGGTACGTCTTAGCTATCGAACTTGTTTACGCATTTTTTAAATAAAAATTTTCTTTACATAAGATGTACTGTTTTCAGCAAAATCAGCATAATTTCGGAGCTTATGGTGACATAATTGAAGTGCCGTTACCCCAAAATAAATAAATTTTTGTCCACGTATTTTATGGTGGGAAACAGAATTGTTCCAGATATGCGCTTATCTTCTATATTTAATTATATTCCAACGGTTTTAGAGAATTTAGATTTTAAAAAAGTGTTTGGTTTTTGTTACATTATACTTCTAAAAGGGCGCTAAATATTAATTAGTTCTCGTGATTGTTTTTAATTGGTATATGATGTAAACAAAAATGATAATACGTGTACTAAAAGATTTGTTTGTTACGTAATGTAGTTTTTCCGGTACACGCATTATTCTTTACGTCCATCACATGCTTGGCACACGGAAGCGAAAACCTTGTTTCACCGTGGTGGGCTAAGTCAAGCAAATAAACGAATGGGTTAAAATTTTCTATATAATTTAAAATAGACTCTTGACATTTTCTACAAAGTGTCAAAGTATACGCCGATTGCATTTCGGAAACTGGTTTTTAGAACCGAACGCGCTTAGAGCTTTAGAGCTTAGAGCTTAGAGCTTTAGAGCTTTGAACTTGGAGATAAAAATAGGAAACTTGGAGCCAAAAGGGTGAAATCGCTAAAACGTGCCTAAAATTGCCCTAAATCATTTTTTTTTTACTTTTAGCTCTAAGTTCTCATTTTGGCGTTTTTCTCCAAGTTTCAAAAATTGTCTGTCGACTCCAAGTTGCCTACTGACGGATTTAAAGACCTCGTACATATGCTGATTGAAAGTTATTATTCCTTGTTGACTAAAACAGAAATTAAAATTAAACAGAAAAGCGAGTATTTTGATTGTAGCAATTGAAAATAATCGAAACACGATTAAATCATTAAGTGAAGAACCATATCATAAACGTACAGGCAAAAACCACCATACTTTTTGATAAAAATTTACCACAATTTAATTCATTTTCAAAACAATAATATCACAAAAATCCTAAAAACACAGAAAACTTATAGAAAAAATAAATAGTAACTAAAGTATTTTTAAAAAAATAAAATAAAACAAAGTTTTATTTACTATTTCTTTTCTTCCGCTTCCGTCAATTGTTTTTGTTTATTTCATTAGTTTCCTTTTCGTAAGTCTTTCGTTTCGTGCAGTTCCTGTTTAGTGTCTTAAGCCCTACGGAAGTGTTTAGAAGTATCATTTACATTATCGTCCTTACTCTGACACAATGAGTCAAAAGCGTTATAAAATACTCGCAACTGTGACTTATTTTATCTTTTATGTGACACACACATACTGTAAACCTTATTGTGAGTCAAAGTCACATTGATTTCAAACTGATTGTGACTCTTTTTGTCAGAGTAATGATATGCACCTGCCAGTAATATAAGCTCAATTAGAATAGAGTCACTTAGATAGCCAATAATTGTTTATCTTGCATTGAAATCCATAAAAGAAGTTATGATATAATTTAAAATAGTAAGTTTTGAAATTTAATTACGGCCGCAAAATTATTATATGCTCCGATTTCAATTTTTTTGCTTTATTCAAATGACAAAAACCTAAACAAAAAACACGTGTTTTCAAAAACACAAGCAACCTAATTCTATTATTAATTATGACTACATGGATCTCCTATGTTTAAAATTTCGATTTGTAAAAATACAAAATGTATGTCAATAAATTTTTGACGTTTTAGTTTTAAAATGTAAAAAAAGGAGTTAATGGTTATGGCCAAATTATGGTTTTGTCCAGGTATAAAGTTAAACGGTTATAATGTAAAAAAGTAAATTTGGTTTGAACGTAATTTATATTCGCGAAAGTATATATAAATTATAATATAATATACGGTACGGGGTCTTTAGAGCCACAACCAGTGAACTTGGAGCCTAAAAAATTTTTGAGAACATGGAGTCAGGAGCAATGGGAACTTGGAGTCTTTAAGAAAAAAATGGGTTGAGGTTAGATTTAGGTTTCGCTTAGGCTTAGGTAAGCATTTTTGGCGATTTTTACTTTCGGCTCCAAGTTCCCTACTTACGGCTCCAAGTTTCCTATTTTTGGCTCCAAGTTCCAGCTCCGTATTTCCAAGGCTTTATCGACCCTAAATCTAATATACATAAAAAAATATTTAATTTTTTATTTAAAAGATTTTTTTACACAAACATTGGCTATTTGTAACTTTACCAAAAACAATTAGTTATCTAAAACCTAAAAAGACCTAAAACTCTACCTAAAATGCAGCTAAAGTGATCCTAAAATATAACTATTGAAGTTTCCTGTGATTTTTTTTAGCATAAAATGGTTGATTAAGATATCAAAAAGAATCGCCTTTTAAATAGCTAAAAACAAACATTAACAAAATTAAATTATTTTATTAAGACTAGGTACGCGAGAAGCGGTTCAAAATTTAAAAAAAATATCATTCGAATACGTATTCAAACGGGTAACAGGCCAGAAAAGCCATGGGACTTTAGAGCTGGGTACTAAAAATCCGGAAAAAAAGAGGACCTAACAGCCTAGCAGCCAGAACGAAAGGGACAAAAGAGCCAGATGGGAGATACATGTAATCATGAAAAAACACAGAAGAGCCAAAAGTTCAGAGAGTTGAACTTAACAGCCTGACTTTTTAGGATCAAAGAGTCAGAAAATAGGGACTTTAGAGCATTTGACGGCGGTCTGGTTTTTAATAATGTTATATGACACAATTTTGCAAATAAACACATTAGAGGGGACTTTAAAGCAATATTTTATTTTTTTAAATTATTTTAGCAATTTTGCTATTGCAACACATTACAATAAATTTTCATAATTCATAGATCTATAGATTTTCTTGATTGTATTTCTAATTGACCAAAAAAAAAAATAAAGTCTTTTTTTTTGTAAATTTAATTTTTTTTCAAAACTTATTTAAAACGCTAAAATAGTCTTAAAAATACAAAAATGTAATTTTAAATGTATTTCAAACTTTAATTAGCTTAAGGTAGAACACCACAGTCATGACGAATTTTACTAAAAGTTAGATATTAACTTAGATATTAATTTTTGTCCGACAAAAGTATAGTGCGATCGAAAGCTCAGATTATGATGTATCCAACGGTAATAAATTCATTGTTTACCATTTATTCTATTTTGAGATATATTTCAATGAATCTAAAGCACAAAAAACAGTTTTTGGCCATTTAAAAAATTTGATTCACTCAGTTTTTTCCGCAATTTTATAAAAAGTTAAAGAAAAATAGGGGGGAACTTTTAGATGTGGTTTGGAGTAAAACGTAATTCAAAATTTAAAGAAAATTAAAAAAATTGATGTTTTTAAAAGAAAAATCAAATAAAAAAAATCCTGAATTAGTTTTTTAATCAAATACAATTCAAAGTATTCATTAGACATGTGTCTAACTATTTCCAAACTTTTATTAAAATCTGAGAAAATCAAATTTTTTTATTTTCGTTTAATTTTTTTTTAATTGACGTCGAGAAACTACATTTTGAACCATTTCTTTAAAAGTGGTTTTTAAGTGAGAAATTTCAGCTGACCCAGTAGACGAGTGGTCGAGTCGTAGGGCCTGAATTATCGATTCCTTGGGATCGAGTCTTCGCTGAGCCATATTTTTAACGTCGAAAAAAAAATTTTTTTTTTAATTTTTAGCTTTTTAATTAAAAAAGTGTTTTACTATTCAACATACGCTAAATTGAAAATAAAAAAATAGAATATTTTTGGTAGTAATTTTTATTATTGTTTTGTATTTTTGACATGTATTTTATTGAAGTTATTTGATGATTGTGGACGATAACATTTTTTTACTGAAAAATGAATGTAAAAAATTGAATCAGCAGGGCGCTGTTTCATAAAAGTTCCCAACATGCTGTTTTTTTGTTGAAGTTCATTTCTTTTTTGTAGAAAGCTACAAAGAAATGAAAATGCAATAGACTTTTGGAAAAACTTATAAAAAACCAAAAATTTGCATAAATATTAATTGCAAAAATCCCTATGCTTTATCATAGGATTTCATTTCTTTGTAAATATTTACAAAGAATCAAATGTTAGTAACATTTATGAAACAGCGCACAGGTCTAATTACTTTAGTATTTTAGTAAGGATCTGCCGTCAAAATCTAACTGTGGTGTTCTACCTTAAAAGGGCGACGGTCCAAAGCTCATTTAAAGGGCGTAGCTCCGGAGCGCACTCCGCTTTAAATGGTAGGACCTCCGGATCATGATATTGGAAGTTAGGGTTATCACTACATATCTTAAATGAGTTGCATATTTCAAAATTTGGATTTTTTTTTCCAAACTCAATTTCGGAGAAAAAACTAACAATCTTGCGTGTCATAGCTTAACGCACCTAAGACGAGTTTTTCCACTGAACGCATGATTTTTTAAAATTATTCTTCAATAATCTGGTACTGGTTTGTGAACTAAGTAGACGAATTAAGAAATTTAAATACTTGAAAGATGTCTTTATTGGCTGAAATTTAAATATGTAAGCGTAAAAAGGACCAAAAAACCAAACGTAGTCAGTCCATCCGTCAGAAATTTTTTAGTATCACATATAAGCAGGAGGAAAAATTACTTAGTTAGAATAAAATTTCTTATTTAAAAGCGTGAAAAATAAAATTTTGTCGCAAATGTGTGACAAATTAAAGTTTAAAAATAATTACAAAAGTATTTCAAAGTTTAAAAGATGTAAATTTAACGGTTTCTTTACGTTTGGCTCTTTAGTCTCTCTTACGATGTTGATTTACCCATGGAAACGTTATTTCTAAACAGTTTGATCCCTTTTGGTTCCTTGGTCGCTACGTGTCTCCCTGTTGAACTCTTTGGTACCCAGCACTAAGGTCCCGCCAGTTGTTTCTCCTAATCTCTTTACTTTTCTCCACTGGCTTTGAGGGAACTTCTTTGTGGCTCTTTGGTCCCGAAAAGTGCGGTTCTTAGGTCCCAAACTTGCATTCTTCAGTACCCATGGCTCTTCCGTCTCCAAATCTTCAAATGAAATGGATAAATTTGTTTTTGGTTAATTTTTTTGCGGGCTAAAAAAACGTGAGGAAAATTAATATAACCGAGATTAAGGTTTCGGATAAAGCTTTTATATTGTTTTAATACCAACCAATTTATTACCTAAAAGTGTATAAAAAAGAGTTTATATTTCCGGTGTCAAATATCGCGCGTTCTTTCGGTATACAAATTTATTGTTTCTACGGCAAAACTAGTCTAAACGTAAACGTAAACGTAAATATATGTTATTTTTACTCATTTTTTATTGCAGCATTGTAAACTATTAAGAACAGAAAGTATTGTATGATAAATAAGTGCTTTTAGAAGTGACTAATAAAAAAATTTAGACCATAAAGAAAATTACATTGTTTTGTTCTGTGTTATGCTCTATTTATATTTATAAACAATTCAATTTTTTTTAAATATGTGTTAATAGCATAATTTAATAAATTGTTACTCCTAAGATTATCGAGATTTAGTTTTTTAACCAAATTGATTTGATAGAATGTGGATCTTTTGTTTTTTAAAGATTTAATAAACAAAAATCTTTTTTTCATGGGTGGCGCGGGAGCGCCACGGGACGATTTATCCCCGCGGCGCCGTGCCAACCATTATTAAAGAACGTGGGTAAATTTTGAAATTCAGAGCCTTCTTCTTCTTCTTATTATTATTATTCCAAAATCCTTAATCGCTCTCACTAAATAAAAATTTCTACCATATGATAATGATTTGTTTATACTTTGATCTAATTACACAGCACTGTTGCATTTTTTTTAGTTTGATCAAATGTCAATTGAAAAAAACCATACTCACAGCAATCTTTGACAAGCACGAAATCGCCACTTTTTCAAATTTATAGTTAGTTGTTTCTTACACATACAAATATAACCTTCTAAGTGAAAAAGTGGCGATTTCGCCGTTGTCAAAGATTGTTGTGAGTAAGATTTTTTCAATTGACATTTCATCAAACTAAAAAAATGCAACAGTGCTGTGTGATTAGATCAATGTATAAACAAATCATTATCATATGGTAGAAATTTTTATTTAGTGAGCAGCTGGCCAAACCAAATGTAAACTTGCTATAGTCCACATAATGTCCATCTCAGCCTAGTCCACGTTTTTTCTGTCTAAACATACGCCCGGGGAAAATCGCCCTTTTTTCCTGCTCTATTCTTAGAGCATTTTTCAAGGTTAGTTTTAAATGAAAAAATACTAAATTTTCATTATTATTAGTTTTGTAGTGCATAAACTAAAGCTAAAGTCTTCCAGGCTGAAATTAAGGACGTAACTGCTCTCCGCCAGGAAGAAATAAACAATAAACCCTCGAGCGAGAAAAATTAAAAAAAAGTTTTCAGCGGTTATGTAACCAATTATTATTTAGTTGCGTCATGTGTTCCTCTGCACGTGATAATTTCTAAAAGAACGAGTGGTTATTTTACCACTCATCTATTTTCACCCTGATAGAATTTGTCTTTAGAAATTAATCACCAAAAACCGGTCACACAAGGCTTAGTGAAAATAAAAATATTCAAGGACCTTAACGCGAGATATTTGCATATTGATCGCGGCGCATTCAAATGTTATAAGACCGCAAACAAAAAATTTTTTTTCAACTTTTTTCGAGTATCGCTAAAAAAAAACAGAGAATAAAAGTGTTGTTATTTATCATTTTGTCACCCCATTGTAAGTTCAACCAGATTTATAAAGTACAAACTATTTCGGAATAATTCCGTATATTTTTTATTCATTCTTATGATTACTTTATTAAAGTCCCGTGGTGGGTTTCTACATCATAGAGGTATAGGTAACCAATTTATTTTTAAGATTGAACCAGTAGCACAATCAATTAAAAAAATCATCTATTGATTCTAGTTAATATTTTTAAAATAAAACAAAAGATTTTATATTTTTAAAACCGGAGGCGGTGTTGCCATTTTTGTCAAAAAGTCTATTAAAGCTAAACTTATTAATCTTTTATCACGTTTTGAACCGTTAGAATTAATTGCTATTGATATTATTGGTGATTTATCGTCACGTTTAATATGTTTTTATCGGCCACCAAACAGTTTGCAAGAATATGACGAATTATTTTTAGATGCACTCAGCGTTTTACCTGATACAAAATTTCCAATTACGATTTGTGGCGATTTTAATGTAGTCGATAAATTTTGGTCTAACAATCCTCCAGATACCAGGCTCGGCAATAGTTTTTCTAAAGTTTTTAACGAAAATTCGTTCAACCAACTAGTCACTGACCCCACTAAAAATTTAATTCTCTTTTTTTTGTTATACATTGATTTTTGTACATTACGTTCTTGCAATTTTGAATATTAGTTTTGTCATTAGTCAGGAAATTTAATATAGATATTTTTATTGTAAGTTAAGTATTTATGTTCAAAACGTCCAGAACATGCATACTAAGTATTTCTGCTTATAAAAGTTTGAACAAACTAAAAATAAATTCAAACGTTAACAAAAAATAAATACCTAAGATTAAGAAAAAATATACTACAGCGTCATATTATTGATTTTGTAACTGCATTATTGCCGAGACTCTGCATATACAAATCCAATCAAACACAAAATACAAATGCAAATTTCCATTTTGTATTTTATTTTGTGATGTTTTTTCTGAAATAAAGACTTTGACTTGGCTCTCGTGTCTCGGTACTTTCCTGACTTGGTAGTCTCGTGTCTCTCTCCCGTAAATATACATGTACCTAATTGCAACCAATTAAATTTTATTTATACGTATTTTTGTTCTTATTATAAAAAGATGTCTCAAATCTTATATAAATAGGTATATCATATAAATAATATATCAGAAATTTTCGAATTTCTATGAATTAGAGTTGATTTCCACAACATCACTTGTTACGTATGACACTTAAGGTAGAATACCACAGTTATGACGATTTTTACTAAAGTTAGGTATCAACTTAGATATTAATTTTTGTACAACAAAAATATAGTGCGATCGAAAGCTCAGATTATGATGTATCCAACGGTAATAATTTCATCGTTTACCGGTTGTTCTATTTCAAGATATAGTTCAATGAATTTAAAACTCAAAAAACAGTTTTTGGCCATTTAAAAAATTTGATTCGCTCAGTTTTTGTTGCAATTTTTATAGAAAGTCAACAAAAAATAATGGCATCTTTTAGATGTGATTTTGAGTCAAACGTAATTCAAAATTTTAAGGAAATTAAAAAAATCGATGTTTTTAAAAGAAAAATCAAATAAAAAAATCCTGAATTAGTTTTACAATCAAATACAATTCAAAATATTGATTAGACTTGTGTCTAACTATTTCCAAACTTTCATTAAGATCTGAGCCAATCAAATTTTTCAATTTTCATTTAAAGTTTTTTGATTTGACGCCGAGAAACTACATTTGGAAACGTTTGTTTAAAACCATCTTTTACGAGAGAGATCTCAGATGGGCCAGTAGCTGAGTGGTTAGAGCGTTGGCTCAGATCCTCGGACCTGTAGGTTCAAATATCTCGCAGGGAAAAAAATTTTTTTTTCATTTAACTTTTTAATTAAAAAAAGTGTTCATTATTCAAGATACGCTAAAGGAAAAATAAAAAAATAGAATATTTTTGGTAATGACATTTATTAATGTATTGTATTTTGACATGTATTTTATTGGTGTCATTTATAATGATTGGGGACGATAACAATCTTTTAAAGAAAAATGAATGACAAAAATTGAATCAGCAGGTCAAATTACCTTAGTAAAAGTTAATTAGAAAAGATCTGCCGTCAAAATCAAACTGTGGTGTTCTACCTTAAGGTCTCTCCAGACAGTTTTTATTGCAGAGCGTTCAGTAGTAAACCAATTGCAATAAAGAGCAAAAATTACCTATTTTTATTTACACACAATTTACTTTTGAATTATTATACTTATAGAGTATTATAATATTTTAAGATATTCAAATGACGAAAATTTGACTAATTGGCAAAAAGCAGGCCACAAATCCTGATTACAATAATGATATTTTTTGAATTTATGTTAAATAAATTTTTAAAATTGTAAAAAAATTAAAAAAAAACATTAAAATAAAAAAAAAAAATTGTGGCCAAATATGTTTTATGTGGGAATCGATCTCGGTACCTTTTAAAAAATTTGACGACGTGCTAACCGACTGTGCCACTGCTACCATCAGATCATGAGCTCTAAAAGCGATTTATAAATCACCCTTCTGAAAAAACTCGATAAAACGCACGACGCACGACAAAACTATTTATGCGTTAAAATATAAAAAAAGATATTATGGCCTTCCAAAAACTATAAATTTCAATTGAAATATACCATCTGGAGCTTTAAATTTTACCAAATTAAACCAAATCGAAGTTTCACCGAAATTTTGAAAAAATTAACCCCCATTTTTCACGGAAAATTGTATATTAAACCATAAATACAACAGTATTCAATTTAATTTTTACGTACGTGAAAAAGGGGAACGGTGTCTTTCTATTGGAAGTATTTTTTAAATAAATAGTGTGCAGTAAATATTTTTAAGGGTTTTAAAAAAATTTCATTGCAATTTGATTTTTAATATCAATTATTTCAATTACTTACAATAATATAATGAATGTTCACTTTATAATCGTTATATTTCTGCCTTTTTAACACTCATATAAATTTTTTAGTGAAATATTACTGTATTTCACGAGATCTCGTATGCCGAAAATCGCGATTTTCCATATTTAAGAAAACTGTCCGGAGAGACCTTAAGACGTAACACTAAGACCTGGTTCACACCGGAGCCACAGGTGACATGCGTTCAGTGACAAATGACAGTGATAGTGTAATGATGTAAGCGTGTACGGAACGCGTTGTCTTTTGTCACTTGTCACTCTGGTGTGAACCACCCCTTAACCCATTCCCGTTATTGCCTTTTCCTGGGTTACAACCGTGAAACGTTCGTGCGACCTATGTCATACTTCCGTCATACCTAATTTTTTGCGCGAGTGGCGCCCAGTGAGCGAGCAAATTGAAATGGTTAGAGCGGTACGGTGGCAATATACAGATTTTTGTCACGGATACAGTGTATTAATAGAAAGGAAGGTGGGATGATGTTATAAAAATTGTGAAGAATATATTATTTATAAATGATGACAAAATGTATACATACGTAAGCATCCAACCATATACTGACCAAGTAGGTTAACTTACAAAAATATGTTTTTTAAGTGAAATAAAAATATATAAGTTGACATAAAACAATATGTAACCCATACAATGGTTATATGAAACTTATATACATACATATACTTATATATGCCTACATACATATAGATATTTATAATTATATTACTAATTTACCAGGATTGTATATGATAAGCAATACGTAACTGAACGCAGAACCAAC